>OZ038444.1:1000122-1005122 GCA_964036265.1 Daptonema setosum
GTAACCAATGTCCTAATTGTTCATGTATGAATCGCTCGGATTTTGACCCACACGAATTTTTTCAAACATTGATGCGTTGTGGCCACTGTGATTGTCCGATCAGCCTGGCTTTATAAATTTACCTGAAAAAATTTCAATCAAATCTGATCTCTGCGCCGAGAGTTATTCAGCTTCAAAGTGTTGTCATTTTTTTGGACCACCCTGTATTTACATAATGGCCGGATAAATGACTGGCAGTATGACTGACTGACTGACTGACTGACTGAATGATTGACTGAGTGTCTGATTGACAGACTGTATGATTAACTACTATAGGGACAAGAACTGTTTGCAGAGTTACTGTTTGTGTTTGCATTTAAAAACAATATACAGGGTGGCCCCTGTTTGATGTCGAAGTTAAAAAAATATATATATTTGAAGACAAGTGCTCAGTTGCACATGATATATGTAGGTGAAAACACATGAAAATCGAATTTTGTTGTCAGATTTGACTTTCTCCCTCGATTTTATGACTTTTTGTGAAAAATCGGAAAAACCTTTTTGTTGCTTTTCGAATTGTAGGTTGAAGTTTCTCATAATGTAAACGTGTCAAAAAACATTAGAATTTTCTAATTCTGTATGTCATTTTAATGGAACTGACCACAAAATAAAGTTAGTATTGGCTTAGACTGGTGCAAAAAAGACAAATATCACATGCCATTTTTTGGCCTGAAATATTCAAATTGAAAGCTATTAGAATTTATCTTGCCTTTGTAACCCCATGGTGGTTTTTACGTTAAACTAGGGTAAACCCGTTGCTACGCAACTGAGAGTTAAGTTTACAAAGATGTTATTCGTATAAACCCGTCGAAATTCAAAATTAGCTTGTTTCATGAACCTAACTTGTATTATGCAACTCAAGTCGACACAGTTCTAACATAAGTTTTAGTCTTGTTAACAACTAATTTTATCACCCGTTTAAAATTACACGGGTTTAATCCACCCGAACCCGACCCGTTGACTGTAAAAAATTGTTCCGAGATAAAGTCATTTTAACATAGTTACAGTGAAAAAACCCGTGGAAAAAAAGTTTGTCACCCGTGAAGATCACAACTCATCTTACTTTTCTTCATAAAGTATACCCGACCAGTTGAAAACTCATAAGGTAATGTTATACATACATAGGAGTATCCGACCCAATATGTTATAATAAACGTTGAACTCACCCGACCCGTTAAATCCTGATTTAATTTTCTAAAAAATATTTATGGTAAAGTTAGTTTAGGTTTAGCATTACACTGAAAAGAACCCGTGGAAAAACGATTAATTGACTCACTTATTTTTTTCTATTAGGTATTGTAATTTTTTACCCGTCCCGTTGGAAACCTACATGAACCGTCCCGTTGGAAACATACAGGATAATTTTAACTCTTGACCCGACCCGAGAAGCACGTAGATTAAGTGAAGATCGCTGAAACTACTTGTACTGTTTTTTAAATTTGATCAAAGATATCTCAGTTGAGGTGGATCACGTTTAGTAGTTGACCGATTATTTCTGCGATGGATGGTGTTGATGATTCCCGAGGTGGATGAAAAGCTTTTTTCCAAGATTAAAAAGGAAACATTTGCATCCGTGACCTTAATTAGCGGTAATTTTAGTTAAGACCTTTGATATTTTCAGTGAATAGAGGGAATCTTCTTTGAGGGTGTCGATGACAATATCTCATCAACTTTTATGAGAGAAGGTGATGATGATTATATATTTCTTGGTTCTGCATGAAAATGACATACAGAGTTTTTCAGCGTTTCACTTTAGATACTAGGGTGAACCCGTTGCTACGCAACTGAGTGTTAAGTTTACAAAGATAATTAATCGAGCAAACCCGTCGATATCAAAAATTAGCTTTGACTAGGGTAAACCCGTTGCAGGGCAACGGACGATCAAGTTTTAAAATTAATGACCATTTCCTGCACTAAACCCGATGAAATATATTTTTGTATACCATTAAAATTGTTGGTCGGTTGTGTTATCCGACCCGTTGGTTGTTCAAACTTTTGTCTAGAGTTTAGTATATTTACAGAATTACTCTTACAAAAACCCGTCAAAAAGTTAGAGCAACCCGTAAAGTTTTCAACTCAATACAGGTTCTTTTATTCATAAATTTCACTGATTACACGATATGGGTTTATCTATAACTCACAATATCAACCCGTTAAACTTACCTGACTTCTTTTAAATCTAACTTTATACCCACTCAGTATAATTACAGGGTAACAGTATTTAAAAGAACCCGTGGAAAATAGTCGAAAGTAAAAAGTAGAAAAAAGTACAACCCGTGGAGTTTATTAATTTGTTTTTGATCCATGAAATATCATATTTAAGCCCTGCCTCGTAAAAACTGGTCCTTTTATTATTTCATGAAACGACCCGATATTTTGTAGTGAACATTAGATGAAAAAACTTCACCTGACCAGCTGAAAACAAAACTTTAGGCTTTAGAATTTAACAAAAATATTTTATTTGAAAAAGACTGACTACGTTTAACAGTTTATCGAGTGAAAAATTTATGACGAAAGGTGCTGATGATTCCGTTAATCATGGAAAAAAGCTTTTTTATTCCCACATTGAAAAAGAAACATTGGAACCCGTGGCACAACAATTACGGTAATTTCAGTTAAGGTCAATGATATTTCCAGTTCAGTGAATTTAGGGAATCTCCTTTGATGGTGTTGATGACAATATCAACTCAACTTTTATGAGAGAAGGTGATGATGATTATATATTTTTTTGTTTCAGCATGAAAATGACATAAAAGAGTTTTTTTGCGTTTCACTTCTGATATTTATAAGGAACCGTTTGCGGACATTGCGACATTGAGTTTTAATATATAAGACTAGGGTAAACCCGTTGCTACGCAACTGTCTGTTAAGTTTACAAAGATTATTATTCGAACAAACCCGCCGATATAACCCGTTGTTTAAATACGTTAAACTTACCCGATCCATTGAAATCTGACTTAATTGTTAACGTTTTCATTTTGATATTAGTTCAAATTAGAAAATTACAGTGAGAAAACCCGTGGAATTATTTTAAAGCCACCTGTAATTTCAAACATGCCACCACTTGTTTTTCGTTCATGGAATACCGTTTTTAACATTCTCGTTGGTAACGCCTAACATATTTTTAATTCATCACCTGACATGATAATCTGTAATGAATTTAATTTGAATTGTCTAATATGAGTTCAATTATAGTAATAAAAACCCGTGGAAAAAACTTACAGCCAACCATGAAAGTAACAAACTTTTAGCGCCTATTTTCCGTCAATAAAATATCATCTTTTCACTTGTCCCGTTGAAAACCATAGCCTATTTTTATCTCATTACCCGACCTCTAATCAGTAGTGAAGAGTAGTAGTAGCTTGAATAACATGACCCGACCCGTTAAAAATGAATTAATTATTTTATTTCATTACATAAATGAAAATCTGTTGTGAAGATAAGCTTGTTCAATCTGACTTGTCGTAAGATAAGTTCAAATTCAAAAATACAGTAATAAAAACCCGTGGAAAAAATTCAGAGTCACCCATAAACGTTTTTAACAACTTTTTAGCGCCTACTTTTCATCAATAAACTTTTATATTTTCACTCGCTCGTTAAAAACTATAGCATATTTTTATCTCATTACCCGTCCTCTAATCAGTAGTGAAAAGTAGTAATAGCTTACATAACTTGACCCGACCTCACTATCACTACCCAACCTCTAAGAGTAGTAGTAGCTTAAATAACTTTACCCGACCCGTTTTTTATGAAATGATTTAAACACAGATTTTCAGTTGAAAAATATAATCCTGTTCAGCAGTTCAGCATATTTATTTCATGGTGGTTAATGATTCTCGATGTACATAGATGAACAAATTTAGAAAGATTGGCACCTGTGGCACAAACTTTACGACACCTTCAGTTGAGGTCAGCTCAGTTGAGGTTGGTATTTCCAGATCAGCATATTGGGAACAACCTTCAAGGGTGTCGATGACCATCTCTCCTCAACTTTTATGAAAGAAGGTGATGATGATTACACTCGTGGAAAGAAATTAATAAAAGAGTTTTTCAGCGTTTCACTTCTGATATTTATACCTATTGACTTGCGGACATACCCACCTACCTACCCTAGTGTTTTAGTATATAAGAGTACCCTGAATGAATATGTATTATGCAGTTGGAGTCGACGTTGGTCCACAGTTCTAACATAACTTTTAGTAGACCAATTGATTTAACACCCGTAAAAATACACCATTTCAATTTTTTTTAGTTTGAACTAAAAGGAATAAAAAAACTGTAAAAAAATATCGTTCAAATTAAAAAAAGGAAGTTAATCGAATAGTAAGGATAGCTCTTCATCAAAAACTGAGACTTAACGATAAAACTTTTAAATTTACTGTACAGGGTGAACCAATTGCTGAGCAGTTGAGTGTCATGTTTACAAAACTCTATTTTCCTACTTGGTCTCCGAAAAACCCATCAACTCATTTATTACCTTCTCTTCAGCCTTACCTAAAAACTAAATAATAGTAACCCAGTTTTATTGTTAAAATGTTACTACAAAAACTCTTGTGAAAAATAAAACACTCAAACCGTCTGTCCAAAATTATTCTGAGAGTTCAACTTATTTATTGTAATTGGGTTATAATCAGATGGTTTCCTGAAATTAGCTGAACAATTAAAAAAAACGTTTATGACATGACATATCTTATGGGCTATATCACCGGTTCATTAGCATCTTCAAAGAGCATGAACTAAAACGTTTTTAATAAAGTTGACTCGAAAGTTTTGTGGTCCTTAAGTTTAGCCACCCGAGGAGGGTGCTGATGATTGCACCCTTTGTTGAGAAGAAAGAATCAGTGAATGAAATTAAAAAAATTGATGGATTGCAATTATCATGGCCTTACCGAATTATCATGGCCTTAGCCTCGGTTGAGGTACATACATTCTGGTCAGGTTGAAGGGAAGGCGATGATTAT
>OZ038444.1:1010122-1025003 GCA_964036265.1 Daptonema setosum
GAATTTCTTCAAAGAGGGGGGAATTAACTGTTTTTAGGCCATTTTACCTACACCTTAGGGAACAAATTCCACTTTTTGAAACTGTCAAAGAGGGGGGAATTCCACTTTTTGGTTCTTCCCTCGTCCGCTAGTGCTTCGGAGATACTTCATTTCATTTGGAGAAAGAAATGAAATCGAAACCTACTACGCATAAAATAAAAATTTCGAGTTTATGCACAGTTCAGTATTGTTAATCATTTTAATTGTCCAGCGAAAATCGTGTTTTTCTACAGAATCAGGGAAAATCAAGGGATAACAAGAAATAATGAAGAGTTTAGCCTATCCAGGGTTTCTTGTTACTCACAAAAGTACTTAACGCGAAATTTGAATTCAAAATGGATCTTGGCGCGCTTTCAAAATTTTGAGATATAAATACTTTTTTAACATAACATTTGTGAAACATACGAAAATTGCGCTCAATTCATTGCATACGTGCGTAACCGACCTGCAAAACTAATTTCTGATAACAGGAAACCCTGACCAATCCATAACTGTCCCAAACACTTTATTTTTAAATCGCCTTTTTATAGTGGGTATACTGCTCGTCAAATCTTGAACGACGAAGTCCTATTTGTGAAGCGGACCATTTAAAAAGAGTTACTTGAGATTTGTATCCCAGGAATATTTGTTGAAGAAAAGTATCTACACTGAAGTAGCCAGAGAATAATCATAATTTTTTGATTTATAACACAAATTTGCAATCTAATTCTGCTACTGGACAAATCTGACGAATGCAACGCACAGTGAACAAAGCTTGAAATTATGGGATTAGGTATTTTGGAGGCTATTTTATTTCATGAATGGTCGATTTTTTTGCATAATCTCTTGGGAGCAAAAATTATATTTCGCGTTCAGCAAAATTTGATGAAATATGTACCCAGGGTCTCTGGTTATACAATTCATTTTGCATGTACCCTTTATTCACGTACGTAGGCTAAAAAACAAGGTTGCGCACACGAGCAATTTTTGTGAAATATATTTACAAAGAGATGTTTAGATGTTTGTAATCCATTCGACATTTACTGTGATATTTTTTTTATAAATACATGAACGTGAATAATGAATGATTAATAAACATCATCATTGTCCAAGTAATCAAGTCGGTTGAAAAACACTTTTAATAAAAATTTGATAATAACCTAAAAAATTATTGTCACTACTCTCCCATTTCAGTAGTAAATATACTACTCATCATTGCTATCAACCGCTACTTTACTCATAAATTTCCTCACATTACTATTGTGTCGTTTCACCATACGGTTAATTTGCAATATTATTCCACAATGCACATAACTGAAGTTAACTGCATGAATACTGAATTCAGTTAAGGGTGGGGAAACGGGGGATGGGTAATATTTGTTGTTTACATATTTTGGCTTGCCGATTTTGGACGGGCATGTCCCAAAACATGACTATGAGAAATGGACTACCATAACCCAATAATGTTGGGTTTGTTCGTGTTATAATTTGGGTGTTATATTTTTGGCTTTTAGGTGTATTATACAGGGTGGGCCAAAAAAACTCCCTGGGCCAAAACAGATTCCGTGAAACCATAACTTTTGTTGTGGTTGCTGAATTTGTTTGAAAATTTAAGGTAACTTCAATAACACGTTATATTAGTTTTCTATGAAATTTCAGAAAGATTTCTGAAACACGCCGGCCACACGATCAGGATACATGTAAATTTCAGTTTTGCCTTTAAACGGCGTCATTTTTCTATCAAGTCGTCAAGTCATGAGTTTAAGTTAGTATTAAGTAGTTATTTGATACTGAATTAAACGAGTGAACGAGTGATAATATTACAATAAATATATGGAACCCTTTAAAATATCAGTTTGGTTTAAATTTAGTTTTTATGTGTATGAAATACTGAAACAGTATGATGATTGCTTTTTTTGTCCCATGACTGATGTACGGCAATACCGTAGAGTTTGTTTAATGAATCAATTCAAATGAAACTGGCTGAATATATCATTGATAAAATATTTTAGGTCTTCCTAAAGGATCAAAAGAATGCATAGCATATGTATACATTAACGAGTTTTTAACGAGCCCCAAACACAGATTTGTATCCAAAATGAGCACGCGCAACCATTCTGAGACAAAAAAACCCTGGATAGGCTATATCCATTTTTCTATACCACCGACCCACCAAACCAACTAAACGTGTTCACTCACCTCCGATCACATACAGATGGCCCTGGCTGAAAACGGCCGCATGATAATAGACGGTCTCGGGCATCGGCACCAGCGGCACGCATATCGGGTTGGCCATGTGGCATAGCTCACATGATTTCAATTGATCACCATTCAAACCATAACCACCACATATTATCAACGTGTCGTTGCCCGTGCACGTCATGCTATGGTAAGAACGTGCCACAGTCATGTGCGTCAACAAACGGGTGGTGTCGGAGCGCGGGTCTGACTCGTACACCGTGTCCAGGTATAAATTACCATAGAGTCCACCACTCGTGTAAAACTTGCAATTGCATGCGGTGCCGGCCATACCGATAAACGTTTTGTTCGCTCCTGAGAAAAATACATGGATGAGGAATTGGCCGAGTAATATTTTTTGTTAAAGTAATATCCACGTAAATTGAATGATCATGTTTAGTGTCCATCTATGTATGTATAACGTGTTACTCGAACGGATCATAAAAAAATATCACGATCACTAATTTGACGTCAAGGACTGGAAATGTGTTTGCATCCTACATATAACATGTTACTTAAAATATGCGCACTAATTCCACAGACTATGTAAAAAAAAATTCGCCCGTTTGCAATTATTAATTTTTTTATAATTGTTACATTTATTACAATTATTTTAATTGTGACATTTATTACAATCATTTCGATTTTTACCATTACTGAAATTATTACAAAAAAATGCGGATGATTTTTCTGAGCAATCTTCAAAAAAAGAATAACCGGTTACTTTACTTATTTAGTGGATGCAGCTAAAGTTTTTGTTGGAAACATTTTACAAATCATAACATGTTCATTAATCGCTTAAAGTTGTTCTAAGCTCAAAATTGTTATTTTCATATTTTCCTCGAATAAAATCATTTTAGGTGCTTACTTATTACATTTCGGATTTACATATTATTTCATCACTCTTGCATTCATAAAAAAACCTATTGAACCAGAATTAAACTTTCGCAGCAGTTTGAGTGACATAATTTCAAACTAGAAAATAACCAACCGTAGTTGTCTGGTTTTGGAAATGCACCGGCACCCATAACGTAGGTTTGTCCATCATACCCAGCCTGTCCAACGACTGTGATGCCGGTCCAGGTGGCTTTCACGATCGTGGTGAGGCACAGCAGGACGGTGGGGAGAAGTAGTGAAGCGTGCATGGTCGATGTAGAACTGAAATACGATTATTGCGTGAATTACGAATTATGAATTGACGACATTTCGCTAAATTGAATTTGTAAAAAATATGTAAACTTTTGACAAAAGTACATTTCTTAAGGAACATGTCAGGAACATCTTCAGTTTGCCTCCTACTTTTAAAACATTTATTCAGCTTGATGTGACTGTGGCAGTATGCAATATATCGTTTTATCCCAATTGATTGACTAAACTCAGAAATTGATCTTTTAGGAGTTTTCGGGTAATAATTATTCAGGTAGAATGCGAGTCAGTCAGTCATTTAGTCAGTCGATCAGCTTCTCAAACGGTCATCAGCCGGTCACTCAGTCAGTCAGTAACTTGCTCAGTCAGTCAATATTTAGTTTCTGCACTCAGTCATTCTTTCAATGCGTAAACTTGTCAGTTTTAGCGTATTCGCGCCGTCTGTCTGAGCGCGTGCAGCAGAACAAAGTCATTCATGAAACAATATTTGCCTCCTTTAGCGGATGAAAAGAGAAAGAACGCAGTGTCTTTTTCCTCATTAAACAGAGAAAAGATGATATATTTCCTCAAGCGTTTAAAAAAGAATCTATAGCCGATTCTCCTTTCGGGGGGTTGGCTAATCCGCGCGTGTGCACAGTAATGTTTCATGAACGACATTTTTCCTGCTGCACGCGCTTTTACAGACGGCGCGAATACGCTATATGCAAAAAATAGGAAGGCGCTAATAAAATGTAACTACAGGTGCCGAAAATTGCCAACACCTTGTGACACAGATGTCTGATTAAGCTGTTTTTTCAAGGGATTAAAATCAACATATCAGTTTATATGAACCTTTACATATAAAACCAAAAAAAATCGGTCAATCACAGCGCCCGTCACGCTATTGAGTGAAAAACTGCGCGTGGAGGAAAAACCGAGTTCTGCATAACTTGTTGCTTGAAGTAATATTTTCACTTATCATGGTAAACATTAACATTGACTGATTTGTTTCTGAATTTTTGGTAATAAAAAAATTTCCACGAAATAAAAATCTTGCATAGGCAAGCAAATATTTTTTACTCTCAAAAACTTGACAGACTCTAGTGGAATTATTTTCAAAACTCATTTTTTGTTTTATGTAAAACTTACATAACATGCCTTGTGTCAGCACGCGCATATACTGTATACATACTACAGTATGTACGCACAGTACATATGTTGGTGATTGACCGGTGATTGACTGATCTCTCTGATAATATAGTATTCACTAAAAAAACTTGTTGTTAAACCTTGAAAATCGGAATATAATCGGTACTCTGTGTCACATGATTTTCACTACCATAGTGTTGGAATTTTTTTGAACCACCCTGTACTACAAAACTACATTGAGTATGTAATTACTTTTTACCACTTAAAACATTTAAAATCAGATAAGGCTCGAACGAACGCAATTAATTTTAACCATTAGTAATTTGTTTTATCAAGTTGCAAAATGAAAAAATATTGTTAGAGTAAACTGCTTACCTTTTTTGGGCCTTTGAAAGCTGTCGTTGTTGTTGTTGTTGTTGTGGTTGTGGTTGTTGTTGTTTGTTTTGTCGTCGTCGTTGTTGTTGGTCGTTGTTGTGAATGTTGTTGTTAATATCGTTGGCGTTGTCGTCTGAACAGAAAATGGTTCATTCTTCATAAAATGTTTCTCTCTAACGTCACCTCACCAGCAAGTCAGTCAGGCAGTCTGTCACTCAGTCAGTCATA
Organism: Daptonema setosum; assembly: GCA_964036265.1. Taxonomy (NCBI): domain Eukaryota; kingdom Metazoa; phylum Nematoda; class Chromadorea; order Monhysterida; family Xyalidae; genus Daptonema; species Daptonema setosum. Next base: position 1,015,256 of record OZ038444.1, read on the forward strand.
CATAAATCAATCAGTGAGTCAGGCAGTCTGTCACTCAGTCAGTCATACATAAATCAATCAGTCAGTCAGGCAGTCTGTCACGCAGTCAGTCATACATAAATCAATCAGTCAGTCAGGCAGTCTGTCACTCAGTCAGTCATACATAAATCAATCAGTCAGTCAGGCAGTCTGTCACTCAGTCAGTCATACATAAATCAATCAGTCAGTCAGGCAGTCTGTAACCCCCAGTCAGTCATACATAAATCGATCAGTCAGTCAGGCAGTCAGTCAGTCAGTCAGTCATACATAAATCAATCAGTCAGTCAGGCGGCCAGTCAGACCGTCAATCAACCAAACAAAACATTCAGTCAGTCAGCGAAGCAATGGTTTCAAAAAAACGTGGATGTGAAAAGAATTTGTATTCCTTGTGCAAGGACAATTGTCAATATAAAAGTGGTTCCATGATTTTTGTCTCAAAACCATTGTTGGATTAAAGTGCTTGCCTTTTATCTCGTGAAGCTGCCGATTGAAGTCGAATATGATGTGGTCGATTGATTTATTTTAGAGGAATTTATTTGCAGCTAAATGTATAAAAGTTAGTAGGTGACTCATAAGTGAGTGAGTGAGTTGATGAGTGAGAGAGTGAATGAGTGAGTTAGTGAGTGAGTGAGTTAGAGAGTGAGTATGTAATTGTGTGAGTTAGTGAGTGAGTGAGTGAGTGAGTGAGTTGAGTGAGTGAGTGAGTGCTGCTGTAAAGTCTAGCTGCAGATACATAAAAATGTTAAGCGTCACTTGTCAACCAACACCACCTTCAACTGATAGGAAATATGTCTTTCTATGTTGATGACTGATGGATGACTGATGAGTTACTGGCTGATGGACATTTTTATCAGCGATGTTGCCAGTTCTGGGCCATCCATTAACAACAGAGTGATAACAGCTCGATTACGGGAGGGAAGACATTACGTGTCACGGACATTATTTTTTTTCAGAAATGCAATGAATAACGTTATGTGAAAAACAAATTCTGGTAATAAAAAACATTTTCAGAATTTTCGAATATTTCGTACTGTGCATTATGTGATGACTCCTTCTACAATAAAAATACAGTTTCTTTTAAGTTTTAATTCAATAAAAAAACTAACGTTATTGAAGATCTGAAGTTCATGAAAATCTGTCAACTCATTAACCTTTTTGTGACATTTTCACAGAATCTACATGTGATTTGTTCACACGTATTGTTCATGAAAAATGGACAAGCAACCAAAAATGCACTGGAGGCATGGGGAGTAACGAATAAGGTTCGATCCTCAATGTCAAAACTTGAAAAAGTATGGGACAAGAAAGATTCATTCTTATATTTTGAATCGTAAAAAAAGCAGGAAACAAGTTTTGCGATGAATTACGGAAAAAGTGTGTATTTCATTGAATCAATAATGATACCAAATTACACAAAACTCATTTGAAAACGAAATCCCTCTATTTTGTCTACCTCGTTGTGAGCATGAATAGTTTCTTTTCTTTTATGTGACCAGTTTGCAACGAACCTTTTTTATTTCCTTTTTATCAAGAAACCATGGAAATTTTTGTAAGAAATGTCTTTTTTCATTGCAGCATTTTTACTTAATTATTGTTTGATTACCACGCCATTCGTGAAAAGTTCCATGTTTTCTTCGTTTTATTTGTTTTGAAATGAAATACAAACTTTTCCCGTGATTCATCGCAAATCTTGTTTCCTGCTTTTTCATGATCAGACTATTTACAATATGAGAATGAAACGTACTTGTCTCATACTTTTTCATGATTGAACTTTTCAGGATCGAACCATATTCGTTTCTTTGAACGAACCATGCCTTCAGGGCATTTTAGTTGGTGGTGTACATGTACATACAGGGGTGGCCAAAAGTCTCGTAACACTTTTCGACGGCCAGTTAAGAAAAAAAATACCTCTGTGTGATCTCTTTTACGCGTTGATCCTGGCTCAAAATTAACCAAAAAATCTGATTCTGATGTTAGTTTTTCGATAAAATCAACACAGATTGTTAAAATCAAGAATAAATACGAAAATCTGTGAAAAAAGCAGTTTTTTCGTGAATAATGAACCTGATTGTCAATCAATAGGAACAATTTTTCGGTAATAAGTAACTTGACAGGTTACTTCGTCTACCACCAACTGAGGAAACACGTATTTAACGTTTATTACAAGCGAAACATAAGAAACGGGCCGGGGAAACATGTAGCCAAGAAATTCGGTTTACATGCTCTAACACGTGTGCCAGTAACTGAAACGTATGGTTGATCATCAGTAATCGTAAGTTTATATTTATTTTACTTAAAAACTATTAGTTTACTTATAAAAAAGGAAAATGGAACGAACTAGAATGTTTTTCAAGTTTTTTTGCCCGAAAATGGCAACGGCTCATTTTCAAGCTAATCATGTCTGGAGGGTCGATTAACGAATGGTTGCTGTTCGTTAATACTACTCGAAGGTTTGAGCAAAAAACCTTAGAAAAGCAAATAACTCAAAGTATTTCCCCTTGTTGATATGTAAACTAGTAATTTAAAACTAAAAAAGTTAAAACTGACAATAAGCAATGGGTTTCAGTTACTGGCACACGTGTTAGAGCATGTAAAGCGAATTTCTTGGCTACATGTTTCCCAGGCCCGTTCATTATGTTTCGCGTGTAATAAACGTTAAACACGTGTTTCCTCAGTTGCTGGTAGACGAAGTAACCTGTCAAGTTACTTATTACCGAAAAATTGTTCCTATTGATTGACAATCAGGGTCATTATTCACGAAAAAACTGCTTTTTTCATAGATTTCGAATTTATTCTTGATTTTTACAATCTGGGTTCTTTATATCAAAAAACTAACATCAGAATCGGATTTTTCGGTTAATTTTGGGCCAGAATCAACGTGAAAAAGAGATCACACAGAGGAAATTTTTTTCGTAACTGGCCGTCGAAAAGTGTTACGAGACTTTTGGCCACCCCTGTACTTATGTACATACAGTACCTATGTATATATGTACATATTCGTTTCTTTGAACGAACCATGCCTTCAGGGCATTTTAGTTGCTGGTGTACATGTACGTACTAACATACAGTACCTATGTATGTACATATTCGTATATGTATGCGGTAGTGAAGTGAAGATTCGAACGTCTGAACTCATTCACTCACTCGCTCACTCATTCACTCTTGTCTTGTCATACATAAAAAAGTTTAGCGTCGCTGGTCAACACCACCTTTAACTGATAGGAAATATGTCTTTTTATGATAATGGTGGAGTCAAGCGACCCAGACAAAGTTACCGGCTGATCGACATTTTTATCACTCACTCACTCACTCACTCACTCACTCACTCACTCACTCACTCACTCATTCACTCACTCAATCATTCAATAACTCATTTTCTCAATCACTCGGTCACTCACTTTCTCAATCACTCGGTCACTCACTTTCTCAATCACTCACCATATCACTGAAAAAAACAATTCACTTTTTAGCTAAAATTTACTTCAGTTCTTAATTAAACATTTTGTTCGTTCCAAAATATCTTCATACACGAATGAGCAACGTATTTCATTGTCTGAATAAAAAACACATTTTCCTCTATTTCGCCAAAGCATACCGTAACTGCAGATACATAAAAAAAGTTTAGCGTCACTTGTCAACACCACCTTTAACTGATAGGAAATGTTTTTCTATGTTGATGGTGCGCAAGTCAAGTGACCGAGACAAAGTTACTGACTGATCGACATTTTTATCAGCGATGTTGCCAGTTCTGTGCGATACATTAACAACAGAGTGGTAACAGCTCGATTACGGGAGGGAAGCCATTACGTGTCACGGACATTATTTTGTATCAGAAATGCAACGAATAACGTTATGTTAACAACAATTGTTGGCAATCAATAAAATAATATTATGATTTAAAAAAATTTCAAAGACTTGTTTGTTATTTTTTTGGCATTAAAAACAATCAGAGTTTCATTCTCAGAGTTTCATTCAAAGGAGAGTCTGGTCGATTAATGGGGTAACGACAGCCAACGAAATCGAGAGTCTCATAAACGCCTCATGTTTCACAGCTATCAATATGTAACAAAAGCTATCACTTTTGAAGTAACATTGGCGCATGAGCCGTAGCAGGTGAACTTAATGACTAAACAAATAAAAATAAACTACATATTTGTTTTTCGGCTTTCCACTGCTCAACTTCTGACCAAACAACGAAAAAAAAATTAAATGCAAAAAAAATAAATGTACATTTAATACATTGCTGTTATGTATGCGGCATCATTACGTGCAATTCTTTATAGTTTAGAACAGCTTCCATGTCATATCAACAGTCAAATGCATGTCAATCAAACAGCCAGCCAGGCAGTCAGTCAGTCAGTCATTCAGACATCCAGTCAATCAAACAGTTAGTCAGACAGTAAGTCAGTCAGTTATTCAGTCAGTCAGTCACTCAAACAGTAAGTCAGTAAGCTGTCAGTAAGTATGTCAGTCAATTAAACGAACAGTCAAGTCAGGAACTCAATCACTCATGTACAGTATTTAGTTCGTCAGTCAATATGTGTCCGGTAGTTAGTCAGTCATTTCAACCGATCAACAACATAATACTTTTAATGTCATGCAACTTAAGCTCTCGTTGAAAACGTACGTTTGACTAACAATCAAATGCGACATGTGGAAATACGTTTAATCGTTGAGATGATTTCGAATCTGATATTCTGATCCAACCGATAACAAACGTTTATTTCATGTTAACCAAATAGTGCACGTATTCAACATTACATCAACTTATATCATGACCGTTTTATATTATATATTTCTTATCCACATCAATTTACATCATAATCTTGTCATTTGATCTGGTGTGGGGTCGCTTTTTCGGCAAATTAGCGTCACCTTGATCGTTGTTCGATCTCTTTTTAATGTTCGGCGACTTCACCGATTTCAGTAAACTCTTCGACTTTGTTGATTCAGAGGTCGTCTTGAGTTCAGTCAACTTCATCGAGTTCGAGTCGCATTCAGACGTTTCGGTTTCCGGTATTTTTTTATTGTTCGACAGATCAGCGACATTTTTCAGATTGGAGGTGAAGAGTACCGATTGAGCCCAGCCGGCGTGTGAATCAAATAATCGACGGTAGAAGTCACCTAGAAAGTGAGTGAGTGAGTGAGTGAGTGAGTGAGTGAGTGAGTGAGTTAGTGAGTGAGTGAGTGAGAGAGTGATTGAGCGAGTGGGTGAGTGGGTGAGTGAGTGAGTGAGTGAGTGAGTGAGTGAGTGAGTGAGTGAGTGAGTGAGTGATTAAGTGAGTGAGTGAGTGAGTGAGTGAGTGAGTGAGTGAGTGAGTGAGTGAGTGAGTGAGTGAGTGAGTGAGTGAGTGAGTGAGTGAGTGAGTGAGTGAGTGAGTGAGTGAGTGAGTGAGTGAGTGAGTGAGTGAGTGAGTGAGTGAGTGAGTGAGTGAGTGAGTGAGTGAGTAAGTGAGTGAGTACAAAATATAATATAACCAATAGCTTCGTATTTGGCTTTGGAGAGTGAGCTCTGTTTCAGCATGGATTTGGACAGTGCCTGGGGGTATCGTTTAACTGTTACCTAAAACAATAAAAACCTTGAACATCATAACACGCACCCCCTACAAAAACAACATCAACATTAACAACAACAACAACAACCAACAACAACAACAAACAACAACCAACATCAACAACAACAACAACAACAACAACAACAACAACAACAACAACAACAACAACAACAACAACAACAACAACAACAACAACAACAACAACAAAGCAACCTGTAACACGTGAGTGTCTACAGGAATCGCACCATCATGACCCAGCGACATCAACAGCACGCAGTCCGCCACCTTAAACAAATGAAATAAACACAAAAATCGATCAAAACAGCTCAGCAACAACAACAACAACATAAACAACATCAACAACAACATAAACAAAAACAACACCAACAGCAAACCTTGGGTCCAACACCGTTGAGCTTGAGGATTTCCGTTTTAGCCTCGGCGTACGGTAGACTTCTGAGTCTCCGTAGCCACGACTCCCCACCGAATTCGAGGACTTGTCTGACAGCCTGAAATAACAACAACAACAACAACAACAACAACAACAACAACAACAATATGACTAACCTTGGCCACATAACCGGCTCGATAGCCAAATCCATTTTCCCTCAACGTTGCTTCGACTTGTCCCACCTCGTTGGCGGTCAGTTGTTCGAGCGTGGGGAAGTCATGATACACGGTACCGAACTCATCCGATTTTGACTCGCCGTATAATTCAGCCAGCTTGTTCACCATCACTGAAAATTCATATTCATGAAAAATCGAAACAAACTTACGTGCTGTTGATGAGGGAGCTGTTTAACTGGCCACAACAACAACAACAACAGAAACAACAACAACAACAACAACAACAACAACAACAACAAAAACAACAACAACAATAACAACAACAATGACAACAACAACAACAACAACAGCAACAACAACAACAACAACAACAACAACAACAATGACAACAACAACCAACTGGATATGCGTTTAATGATGTTGTTGGACGAGCATATGAACGTGATCAGGCACTCCAATGGATCTTGATGCAGAATGGGGATGCCTCGAAGTGCCGGATTCTCTGCCACAAGACTGGCAAACTGACCATCGGCCATTGACCACAGATCGTATAGACTGGGCAGACTCGTCGACTCATTCAGACGAAAGAAACTGCAACAGTAGCAGCATTTTATTCAAAAACAAAAGTGACTGAACTGCAACGAATTGAATACACCAGCAAACACAATAAAACTATCAACAACAACAACTATCAACAAAGACAACAACAAACACCAATAACACTATCAACAACAACAACAACAACAACAACAACAACAACAACAGCAACAACAACAACAAGAGGGTTGCTCATGTTCCATGGTGTCAACTGCAACACATCTAAACAGCGACACCACCACTACCGCAACAACAACAACACCAGCAAACACCAATAACACTAACAACAACAACAGCAACAACAACACCAACAGCAACAACAACAACAACAACAACAACAACAACAACAACAACAACAACAACAACAACAACAACAACAACACTAACCGCTTCAACGCATCTTTGTCCGTATCTGGTGGCCCACTACCCGAAAAGCGAACAACCACGTTGTAACATAATTGGCAATCATAACCTGAAAGTATAAAAATTATGAGTTCACAAGTTTCAGAACCAATAAACAGAAAAGCCTCGGAAAAAACACATTGACAACTATTTCGAAAGAATTGAACAAATCAATATTAAATATACCAACAAACATAACACTAACAACAATAATAACAACAACAAAAACTACAACAACAGCAGCAACAACAACAACAACATTAACAACAACAAAAACAAGGCCAACCTGTTTTCTCATCAAGTGGTTGCAGTCGCTGATGTATATTCCAGAGTCGATGATCATAGTAGCCAATAAAACTCGGATTACCACAGCTACCGTAACCGGCCATTTTCCAACTGAATAATTGAAATATAATGAATTCATAGAGAAGTTGATAGACTAAAAAAACACGGAAACATTTCACAAATTTTTCTCCGTGAAAATTACACATCAATTTACTTAATTGTTCGTTATTGAAACTCTCTTCAAATACATAAACTCACGTTTAAGAGATTGACCTTTGTTAACCAGAGGATCAGAAACGCAATCAAATGTTTCATTACTCACGCGCTCATTTACTCGGATAATCGAATCATACAGAACTGATCAGGCTAAAAGACAGACTGACACCCACCCACGGGCGGACGAACTAAACATCCAGAGGGAGAGGAATTTTGTCAAAGAGAGGGAAGTGACTATTTTCAGTACACTTTACCTACAACACATTACGAAACAAATTCTACTTAGGGCCAAAAAGCCAAAGAGGGGGGAATTCCACTCTTCCCAGTCCTTCTCGTACGCGAGTGCACTCATTGAATTACTTACTCACAAATTCATTCACTCACTCACTGATTCATTCACTCACTCACAAATTCATTCACTCACTCACTGATTCATTCACTCACTCACAAATTCATTCACTCACTCACAAATTCATTCACTCACTCACAAATTCATTCACTCACTCACTGATTCATTCACTTACTCACTGATTCATTCATTCACTCACTGATTCATTCATTCACTCACTGATTCATTCACTCACTCACAAATTCATTCACTCACTCACTGATTCATCCAACCAACCGGAAGCATTGTCCATTGCGCAGAATCACGGGCAGGTTGACGTGGGCCAGACTCGTGGCAATACAGCCATGTGACGCCATTTTTATAGATTCATAAAACTCAACAACCTCAAAAGTCCTTTCAATAACAAAAAATAATCACAACATCAAGTTATTTATGAGTGCGAATATATTAAAAGTCCGAGTACGTGAACATCAAGTACAGGGTGTCCCATTTAAAAGTCCGGATTTTTATTTTGAATAACAATCGTAATTTTCCTTCGATTTCAAAATTTCAAAAAATTTTGCGCCAGGTTATAGACATTTTCTGGCTATTTTGTTTTATTTTTAATTTTTTCAAATCGAGTTCGCAAATCGATTTTTATGAAAAAATTCCCAACATACCCCTTTTTCACGTTTTTGTACTCAAGTCGGCGGTTTTTAGACGATAGCGTGACCTTTATTAATAAAGATTCATAATTTAAAACATCATTTTAATTCAATAACGTTTTAAACTTGTTATAATACGGAATACTGATAAATTGTTTGCACTCATCAAAAGCTGCTTACTGACCGTAACCGCAAAGCACTCAAAATCCGCATCGGCAAGCATGCACTTGCGCAGGGAGCGTGTTTTCTCCTTCCTGTGAGAGATTAACTTACCCAGCTTGAAAAAAATTTGCTAAATAACGGTAAAACACGGTGAATTACAACATTCTGCTTTGGAAACCACCACATCATGTCGGTGTTGAGTATGGGCAAACTGTCACAAAAGGAAACCCAAGCTCCCTGTGCTAGCGCATGCTTGTGAATGCGGAGTTTTAGCAGCATGTTGGTTAGATTATTGTTACCAATTTGACTGTTATCCGTCTCATAACATGTTTTTATTTTATTGTTCAGCTGAAATGATTTCTTAAGTTATCAAAATTGCTTTTGTAACGCTCACGCTATCGTTTAAGAAGCCACCGACTACAGTGCAAAAACATGAAAAAGGGGGGTGTCGGGAATTTTGTCATAAAAATCGATTCATTGAATTGATTTTAGAAAATAAAAAAATAAACAAAATAGCCAGAAATTGTCTATAACTTGGCGCAAAATTTTTTGAATTCGACAGAAAATTACGGTTGTTATTCAAAATAAAAATCCGGACTTTTAAATGGGACACCCGGTATATGTAATCTCTCAGCAGACTGGAAAGCATCATCTCCAATAGATAAGTGATCAGCAGAATCAGGATTCCGAAACAAATCATGAACGTTATTCATTGCACCGAGACTGCGACACATAAAACACCATCAATAAATAACATAAATAGCTATTGACGAAATGATATCTTTCATAATATACATGATCTTTCACACACTGGCGAACGAGGGAAGAGCGAAAAAAGTGGAATTCCCCCCTCTTTGGCGGTTCAAAGAAGTAGAAATTGTTCCTGGTGTAGGTAAAGTCGGCTTAGAATTGACAATTCCCCCTCTTTGAGGAAATTCCCCTCCCTTTGGGGG
>OZ038444.1:1027703-1057703 GCA_964036265.1 Daptonema setosum
GAGTGAGTGAGTGAGTGAGTGAGTGAGTGAGTGAGTGAGTGGGTGAGTGAGTGAGTGAGTGAGTGAGTGAGTGAGTGAGTGAGTGAGTGGGTGAGTGAGTGCGTGCGTGAGTGGGTGAGTGAGTGAGTGAGTGAGTGAGTGTGAATAAGTAAGATTGAGATAATGAATGGGTGTGTGAGTGGGTGAGTGAGTGTGTAAGTGAGTGTTTGAGTGTGGGTGAGTGAGTTAGTGAGGGAGTGAGTGAGTGAGTGAGTGAGTGAGTGAGTGAGTGAGTGAGTGAGTGAGTGGGTGAGGGAGTGAGTAGGTGAGTGAGTGAGGGAGTGAGTGAGTGATTCAATGGGGGTATTTATTCAATTATTTACACAACTAATTAATGAGCCCGTCAGTTAGTCAGTCAGGTAATTATCAAGCAGGATCGAAGGTTGTTCGATAATTTCAGACATTCACTACAGTTAGTCAAAATAAAAGTAAAAGCGGATACTAATTATCTTCTGTGGTATTAAGCAATATTCATTAAAGCAAAATTCTGTCCAACCTTATTGAACTCTTTGGTGCGCATCACATTTCCAACGCTGTGTACACCCACTTTGTTAGCCAACGTTCCTTTGACCTGTTGATTGGCACGGTTTTAGTTTTTGTTCCAAAGGGAGGGAATCTCACCAAAAAGGGGGGAATTGGCAGAAATTAGGCAACTTTACCTACACCTTGAGCAACAAAAACTACTTTTAGAAATCGCCAATGAGGGGGGACTTCCGCTGTTTCATACATGAATTGAACATTGAAAATGTGAATTTTATACAAGATGGTTTGATGAAAAACAGTATGTTACATTACAATTGCAGCTAATGAGCAGCATCACGGTACTTATTAACTGTTTGCCATTTACATTTTAACAGAAAACGTTATCATGTTAGTGCCCATCATCGGTTAGTTACAAGTGGTAAAGACATTTCAATAAAGTCATCAACACCCCTGACCTTGTCCATCATTCTCAGTTCGATATGGAATCGTTTGCATCGAAGGTATTCGGCAGCCACAGTCGTCGGCAGCGTCAGCAGTCGCATGCCCAAGCCCGTCAGCATGATCGTTGCGCCCCACGGTATACCTGAGACATAATTATTTTAAAAAAATTCTATAATTTTTTACAAGTAAAAAAAGTCAGTACGGCGATATTGAGCGCTAAACCGACCACATATCAACAAACTTATGAAAGGCTAAAATTCCGAATTTTTACGACCCTTTTTTGATAAAGAGGACAAATCTTTACGACCTTTTATTACAGTTTTACCACATATTCAACAATTTCAAGTGTTTCATTATCATACGTTTTGGGCATAATTCTTGTTGGCAGAAACAACATACTGGCTTTATATGGTTTTAATGATCCCTATTGGCTTCAGTAAGATATCGCTGGTCAAGTGGTTAAGGTGCTAGACTCTGAAACCGCCTGGCCGGCCGCACACAGGTTCGAATCCCGGGGCCGTCACCAACAAGCATTATGACAGTCAAACAGAAGTGTGACCTACTGGCTGATGGTCGTTAAAGAATATGCCTTGAACATCAGATGGAGCGACTTGGAACTTGGTTCCATGATATGCCTATGGCAAGCACCATTCGTGATTGGGACCCGGCGAAGTCTTAATCCAAATGAGACAACCCAACATTAAAAAAAAATCTTACCACAACACCAACCAATGACATCGTGAGCCATACCAATGCCCTGCATGGCCAGATCCACCGGGGTGCTTTCCGACATCCATGTGGCCGCTGAGGATATAGAAAAGTTCCTGACTGACTGTCGATTGGTGGCACTCGCGGTGTCAGACTGACGGTGGTTCGGTGAATGGTTGTTGTGATGACTGGTTGACGCATGACCGATACACGAGGTTAAATTAATGGCACCACGAGCTGCACCATTCAATCGGACACTGTTGGAGGCCAGATGTAACATGGTGAATGTGCCGTTCTGAATGGAAAGTTGTTCGAGTATAGTCGTTCTTCTTATTCTTGTCCAACGCCTTGCAGGGACAAAACTCTGTGATGTTTCAACTTGAAAGTCAAACACGACGAACAGAAAGCGCGCGAATTCAAAAATATTATACGGTGGTGCTATGAAGAATAACCGGAACGTTTCTTGCTTGTCATAGCATATTTTCGCGCTAAAAAATAATGCAGTGGATTAGACTGCTAAGCCAACAAAATATATATAAAAAATAAAATTGTTGATGACATCTTGAATTCTCCGAATTCCTTATTTTATTTTTGAATTTCGCGCGCTGCCTGTTCGTCGTGTTTGACCTTAAATTTGAAACATCACAGAGAGAATTTTGGCATGCTGGAGTAGACAAGTATTTCAAGAACGACTATATGTGGTTTGCAGTTTTGAGGAAGCTGAATGTTTTTTTTTGAAAATAATGTTTTTTTTTGAAAATAGTGTTTTTTGTTGTTGAAAATAGTGTTTTTTGCAAATAATGTTTTTTTGGACAATGTTTTTTTTATTATGTTTTTTTGAAAATAAAGAAAGAAGTTTATCGATGCATTCGTTGCACTGGCGGACGCGAAGGGGGATTGAAAAGTGGAATTCCCCCCTCTTTGGCGAGTTTGAAAGGTGCAGTTTGTTCCCTAAGGTGTATGTAAATTGGTCTTAAAACTGTCAATTCCCACCTTTTCACTAGCGGACGAGGGAAGAACAAAAAAGTGAAATTCCCCCCTCTTTGGCAATTTCAAAGTCTGCCTTCAGACACAGATCCAGACGCGTTGCTCTGGGATTTCTGCCAATGCCCGTCAGTTTATTCACCTCTCTGGCCACCACGAAAACACCATTCTGATATGGTATTAGTGTGCCTCGATGGCTTCAGTTACTGAACAAGTCCACCAACCAAGTAAACAAACTCAGAACAGGTTAGAAATCATGATACCATGATACAATGATACATCATGATCAGCTATCATGATACAATACAGATTATCTTAACCATACTTTTATTTTACTATGAAAAAAAACTGAAATAATATAGAAAATCGTCACTGGTAATTTACCGTACGAAACTTGGAATGAAACCAAACCAAAAAAAAATTATTATCCATGTTTTATTTGCCATTTAAGAAAAACGAATATCACATTTCGGAACAATAAAGATGAAAATCCAACAGAGTAAAACCCAAAAAGAAAAGGTCGGACTTCATGGAAAAAAGTTCGTTTCGTTTAAATAAATATTATTTGACAATAACAATAGATATCCCAGCAATGAAATACAAGAATAATATACATTCCAAAATGAAACAAAAACTGGTATGACCAATTATGACTGAATAACTAGAATTGTTATCCGCGAAATCAGTGACTCAAAAACCCCAATAAATGAATCAAAATACAGCGATGAAACCAGAAACATCGATAATTCATTGAGAAGCGATTAAATATGAATGAGCACCATATTTTTCAAGTCATTCTTGAAACTGTATTCTATTTCCATGCACGATTTTTTTCAGAAAAAAAACAAGCGTGATCTCAATGCACTTTCTTCTGTGTAAGTATAACAGGGAAAAAATGTGTCGCGTGGAAAAATGAGTCGTCGTCCAGAACTACACTCAGCCGTTAGTGGTTGTCGTTACACAGTGCAAAACATGGGTGTCGATGCAGTTATCGTGTGCTTCGAAGCTCGTAAACTAAGATGAGCGACACAATTCATTTTCATTGCTACACGCTCGTGAGAGTCATACTTCAGTCCATTATATGGTGCGCATTCAAATATGGCTTGATAATCAGTTGATAATGCCATAATCAGTTGATAATGCCATAATCAGTTGATAATGCCATAATCAGTTGATAATGCCATAATCAGTTGATAATGCCATAATCAGTTGATAATGCCATAATCAGTTGATAATGCCATGATCACTCGCCCAATCGGTGCCCGGGACCGCTGAAGGCACCTGATTTCTTCGGTTTCTTCTCGTTTGCCGGCTGATTCGTGGAAGATCGTGGCACAGCCTGACCACCTGCAGCACCCGCCGGTCGTTGTTGTTGACCGCGCAGACCCAGTGTGTTGCCGAGCCTGGGAAACGAACTTTAAATAATTTTAATTTTTTAATAATTATTCGAATTTTTTTTTGTAAAAATTATTTCTAATGCATGATCGAACATGGAGTACTGAGAAGACTGTATTCTCATAATAATCGCTGGAAGAACAAGGTAGTAAAAAAATTTGAAAACGAACTTTCGAACAATTATCATGAACAAAACTGAACACTATGAATACCGTAATATTATGGTAATTACTAAATACTATCGATTTTACTAGGGAACGAGTGCGTAAGCTAGAAAGTGAGTGGCTGATTAATCAAGTGAATGAGTACAGACGTGAACATGTAAATCAGCATGTAAGTGAGGAGTGAGTGAGTGAGTCAGTGTGTGAGTGAGTGAGTGAGTGAGTGAGTGAGTGAGTGAGTGAGTGAGTGATTGACTGTACGTGTGAGGTGAGTAAGCAGGTGAGTGAGTGAGTGAGTGAGTAAGTGAGTGAGTGAGTGAGTGAGTGAGTGAGTGAGTGAGTGAGTGAGTGAGTGAGTGAGTGAGTGAGTGAGTGAGTGAGTTAGTAAGCAGGTGAGTGAGTGAGTGAGTGAGTGAGTGAGTGAGTGAGTGAGTGAGTGAGTGAGTGAGTGAGTGAGTGAGTGAGTGAGTGAGTGAGTGAGTGAGTGAGTGAGTGAGTGAGTGAGTGAGTGAGTGAGATGACAAAAGGGTGAATGAGAGCATGAGTGAGTGAGTCAGTGAGCATGTATGTGAGTATGTGATGCCAACCATTGACCCATCTGACTGTCCGGCTGACTGAGCTGATGTAACAGGTACATGACACCGATAACTATCAGACCGTTGAATCCGAAACTGAAATCAAACGCACAGATGTGAAAATTGAAAAGAAGGAGAACAAAATCAACAATCTACAGCAACCATTTTTTTCAAACAACATCAGCAATAACGACAAAAAAGCCATTACAAAGACAAAAGTGATAATTACGTAAACCACGAATCTAGCGAGAGCTACATCAGTTATACAGAGACAACCACCACTCCACCACTTGAAATAACAACCGCAATAATGTTACAAAGATCACCGCCATTAACAGCAACAATAAAAACAACAACAACAGCAACAACAACCAACTACAAATACAACAATTACAACATCATCAACATTAACAACAACAGTTACAACAACAACAATAACAACAACAGTAACAACCACAACAGCATCATTAACATCAACATTAACAACAGCTACAACAACAACAACAACAACAAAAACAACAACAACAAAAACAACAACCAACAATAACATAGCCAGCATGCATCCCACAGCAACAGCCGGTTGTATGCTGATTCCACCCAATTCAATGGTAGGTACTCCGTAATTGGTTAATTGTTGATTGGCGGCTGCCAGTAACGTTGGTTGCTGTGTGCCGTCGTCTGGAGATATAACACGAAAAATAAAGCTCATTTATCGCTTATATGATTTTTATTGACCTCAGTGATAAATAGCAGGTCTGATTGTTTCAGACCATTCAGCACTAAATCTGACGGGTCGACAATGAAACATTGGGTATGAATGAGACAATAACGGAAGAACTGACTGGCCTACTTATTGGATGTGAATTTCAATACAAATAGACATATGGACAACTTTAAGACGGATGAATGGACTGTTGGAAGCAAGAAATACGCGTCAACCTTAAGCTAATGGCGCGTTTATTGGCTGATTCAATGGAACATGTGAGTTTTGGAACCAGCATAAGTGAATGGTTATATTTCATACATGATATGAATATTTTTATGTTATATTTACCTGAATTTGCTTGTTGATATCCACGAGCATCACCTCCACCTTGCGTCGGTTGCTGACTGGATGAAGCCTGGAATTCTAAATTCATTACAATGTTTTTTTCAGATCGTTTACAAAGAATTCAGTATAGTATATCAAACAACCTAACAATTTGAAAAAATCTTCACAGAGTGGAGCAGACTTCTCCGGCTTTTCACTGGCTACAACAGATAACCCTATGCAGGGTTTTGTTATTCCAATATTTTTTGGCGCGCACTTTGAATTCAAACTTGTTTTTGGCGCGCGTTCTGAATTTCGGTATAAAATATTATTCTCGTGACACTGATACAAACAAACGATTTACCAAATTTTTTGTGAATGTGGTGAAAGTTCCATTAATTTTTGCCGATAACAAGAAATTCTGACCGAGCTACAAACACATAACAATTGAAATTTTGAAACCGAAAAATAAAGAAATACCACGTTTTCCTCTCCTGATCGCTAACCAACCTGTGGTTTCGGTCGACTAGAGCCAGCGGCTCGCGGGTCATTATCATCAACGATATCACCATTTGCTAGTATACGCACCATCTGGGGAAAGTGATTCAACAAAAATAAATCACTTCCACTTTTTTATATTCCTTCAAACAGACACGTTTTCATAAAAGTACGGAGACTTATTTTTCGAGACAATATTGTGTTCACAACAAAACATGCCTTTGTTACAGTTTCGTCAAGCTCGTCAAACAAATTTCAGGGTAGCTTTTGCTATGAAACGTAATACACAAGCAAATTTTATTACTAAGTTTGAATTTTTGGTTACTTTTTGGGTATTTTTTGTGCAAAACCTTTCCCTCAACCTCAATTTGATGCTTTCGACCGCCTTATGGGTTCCATTAAAAAGGTTGATCGGAACTTTGAGGACGTTTCTAGGTCAATTCGAACGCGCTCTACACGATGGAGTTGAGTTCTCGCCGATCACAGTTTCTTATCGCACGGTCGGAAGCAGCAATTCGGGGTTGAGGGAAAGGTTTTAAACACAAAAAAGTCGTAACCAAAAAATTCGACTATAAGTCTGTTACATCTTTTAAAGGTATTTAATAGATATCAATGTCACCAGGATGGCCACCAAAGAACCACTTGAATTAAAACTCTAATATCGACGTAAAATGAGCATTTCATTAATCATGGTTATAACTCTTTATACACACCGGCTATATCACAGAGATTAGCCAAAGATACACTAGATTTTTATGAGCAAACAATTGACCAAAATGCAAACGAGAAAAAATAGATTACCATAATATTTGTAACTTCTTTCCAATTCTGCTATTCAGGCACAATAACCGAGTTCCAAGTATAATTCATATGCTTTTTAAAAAACAATTCAATTTCGAAGAAAATTTTCAGGAATTTACAAAAAAATCAATAGGTTTTAAAGAAATTATCAGGAATTTTCAAAAAATTCAATTAATTTTAGAGAAAATTATCAGGAATTTTTAAAATATTCAATGAATTTTGAAGAAAATTATTAGGAATTTTCAAAAAATTCAATAAACTTTGAAGAAAATTATCAGGAATTTTCAAAAAATTCAATAAGTTTTGAAGGAAGATATCAGTAAAATCAAGTGTTATCTTTGGTCGTTGTTGTTTCAGTGATCTCTCCCTCTTCTTCGTCATCTCGTCGTTTCATCAGGGCTTTGATGGCGCGCGCCCGCATCTCCAGTTCGAACAGCGCCAGTTTCGGTTTATAAAATATAATTTTGGTTAATAAATAAAAAATTAAATAAAAAAATAAAAATTTCAAAACTTGGAGATATTCGAAGATGTCCCAAAACTGTTCGAAACTTTTTTCACCGATCTGAACGATCATACGTGTTCGCGATTCATACAACTTTCATATGAGGCAGGCAAAAGGGTCGTAAAAACTTGTTCCTTTTTGGAAAATTACGGAAATTTTTTTGGTAACCATGTGTAATGTCGGTTAATAAATGTATAAATTACTAGGAATTACTTACTTTTATAATAATCATCATTAACAACAACAACAACAACAACAACAACAACAACAACAACAACAACAACAACAACAACAATAACAACAACAACCATAACAACAACAACGGCAACAACAAACACAAAAACATCAACAACAACAATAATAATAATAACAACAATAAAAACAACAACAACAAAAACAACAACAAAACAACAACAACAACAACAACATCACAATCTACGCTAACCACCACAACAACAACAACAACAACAACAACAGCAACAACAACAACAACAACAACAACACCACCAACAACAACAACAACAAACCTGGGCAGGCACAGGCTTAGGCTTAGCCGGTTCAGTGGTAGAAGGCGTCGCCAATCCCACTGACTTGAGGAAAGCCTGTTTGCTGGACTGTGGTGTGGCCAGATCAATCTCCGGTGGAGGCTCTGGGTTGTACGATGGCAGATCATCACACGCTCCTGAAAAAACATCCAAGGTTTATTGTTACTCAGGAAAGTTTTAGGCGCGCAATTTGAATTCAGAAACAATTTTTGCGCGCGTTGACATTTACGAGGAAAAACTAGTTTTTACATAACAATCGGACTCAACGCCGAAATTGTTTTTCTGTAACGTTTTCATCTCACAGTAAAAGAATAATTCCATGGAACAAATGGATCAAAGAAGGTTTATGGCGACGAACAATCATCAGTTTACTCAAGAGAGTCTAACCTTTCGGACGTTTGGCGACGACGGGTGCCGATACGGATGGTTCGGGTGGAAGTGTGTCAACGTCAACTTGCTGACAATCATTGTCACCTTCATCTGAATCAGGCGTCGACTTGCGTTTGGATTTGCCTGCAAATCGGAATTAATTGTATTTTTTTCTAGTGAAAAAAAACTAGTTACTCATCTACCAGGCTATGAACCACTCAATTTTTACCTCGGGCGTGGAGGGTGAAATTAATTTTGATTTCGGGAGGGGGTGCATATGCTTGTCCTGCCCAACAGGAATACAACGCATGCGATTACCACTGATAATCGTGCTCGAGTTTTGGAGCCAACTCTGAGGCGGGAGTGGCGACCCGTTTCCTGGTGAGAGCCGGACAAATCCCAAACAAACCTTCCCTCACCGTATGTGGTTCATCGAAATTGTGAATTGAGGGCCATTACAAACAAACATACAAACAAACAAACAAACAAACAAATAAACTTACAAACAAACAAACAAACAAACAAGCAAATAAACAAACAAACAAATAAACAAACAAACAAACACAATCTACGAAAGTACTTTCCAACCTTTCTTCCGTTTCTTCTCTCGTTCTTCATCGGACACGGTTTCGAGTGCGCCACCCAGTCTTCTGGTCAGCAACAACTGTTCGGAGGTCTCCTTCTCGCGTCGTACCATATCTTCGCGTTTCTTCTGAAAACACCATGCAAACGAATAATCTTAATTGTTTTCTTCAGATGTCATCATTTGATATCTTGAGTAACTGAGAATTCACGTTAGCTAGACTAAATAAAAATAAGAGTATTTGGAATTTGTAAACCTCTATTCATTAATTCGGAGTTCACTCTTCTAACTACCAGTGGCGCTATCAATCAAGGTGATTGATAGCGCCATTCTGATTGATAGTGCCGTTTGATTCATAACACCGTTTTTGATACAACTTTTATGTAAATTTTGACTTCTCTAAAGAAGTATTAGCTTATTCAAACTCAAATTGACTCATTCAATGCCTCACTCACTTCCTTGCTCACCCGACTATGGTATGGAGACCAATAGTCGTCTCTAACTCACTCACCGTCTCACTCCCTCACCCACTCAGTCACTCACTCACTGAATCACTTTCTCCCTCATTCAGTCACTGAGTATCTTCCTTCTCAATCACTCACTAACTCAACTAACTCACTCACTCAACTCTCAAGTATCAGAATCCAAAATAGAATAGTCAGAAGAGGGGGCACCCATTAATTCATGAGTAATCTGACAACATGTGACTACAAAACTGGTGACCAGCCAGAATCAAGCAAAGCACAACTTATGGCTAAGTGAGAGTATTAAAACGTAGATTTGGCGCCAATTTGAAAATTCAAAAACCTGTAATTCCGCGAGTTGCTGCCGGCGTTTAGCCATCTCGTCAGCGTGTTTCTGCTTCTGCTTTTCCAGGTCAGCCAGAAACTCCGGTGTCAGCACCTTGTCTTTGTCTGACTTCGGCTTCTTCTTCTTAAGTGGTGGTGGCTGAAATGGCCAAAAAAATTGAAAGGGATATTCATGCAGTTAGAAATGTACCTTTCAAAGTGAAAAGTACATTTTTTGCATCATTCGTTGTAACATTAGACATACTGAACACAGGTCCAAACACAAATTGATCATGATTTTTCCTTGTTTTTTTTATTTGACACATCCTGTTCACATCTAAAAGACTCGGCAAAAATCCGACTGCTGAGTAGTACATCGTTGCGGTTGCCCCCACCCATAAGTACTATGTGTGAGAACACACCTATTTATACATTAGCGTTCATGGATAAGTTTGATTCGACTAACTTCAGCAGCGTCGACTGTCGTAGGTGACGTGAGCACGGGAGCCGGTGGTGGTGCTGGTACTACAAACAAACGAAAAAAAACATTATAATGAGTTTGAAAAACATTATATTGAGTTTGAAAAACATTATATTGAGTTTGAAAAACATTATATTGAGTTTGAAAAACATTATATTCAGTTTAAAAAAGAAAACATTCGAGTTTGATCTGCAAGTTTGTCAAGCCGAGGTGGACAGAAAAAAGATTACAAAGAAAACCATGTTTCTCATAAAAACTGGAAAAAAACAACAACAAAAAGACGACAAACAGGAACTCGGTATGCGCGGACGCAGGAGTTTCTTGGGTTTCGGTTCGAAACATTATATTGAGTTTGAAAAACATTATATTGAGTTACAGTTTAAGTTTGTCAAGCCGAGGTGGACAGAAAAAGGATTACAAAGAAAACCATGTTTCTCATGAAAACTGAAAAAAAAAACAATAAAAAGAATGACCAACAGGAACTCGGTATGCGCGGACGCGGGAGTTTCTTGGGTTTGGGTTCGTTGGGCGGATATTCCGAGATGAGATCGGGCGGTGGCAGCTCTGGACCCACGGGCTTGTCCAGTATCTCCTGCAGTTTCTTCTGGCCAGCAGCGCGTTTGCGTTCGTCGTCCAGCGCCTGTTGCTCTTCGGCGCGTAGGTTAACGCCGTACACCTGAAATGTAGATTTGACTCAGGGTTTGGTAAATAAAAAAATTAGCCGATTTTCTTTCCAAAACGCACACTCATGAGACCAGGGTTTGGTTTAAAAAACAGGGATTTTCATTTTCTTGGTAAAATCATGGAAATTTTCAAGCACACATGAGCTGCGTGATCATATTATGTCTGAATTGGTTGCTGGAACTGTTTTACATTTGGTATTGGGGTGAACAACCAGAGTTTAACATACAAGTAATAACCATAAAAGAATATTTTGGGTTGGGATTTGGGATGAAATTTCCTTCCTTGGAACATGAAATAATAATAAAAAGAACAAAAAAATTGGCCCATTTTTTTATAAAATTCTGCATGCGACAAAAATTATATATACTTTTTATCTCTGGGTGTTCACCACAATACCACATGTAAAACAGTTCCAGCAGTGAAGTTGGACATAAGTTGATGACGCAGCTCTCATTTGTGCCATAAAATTTCACCAATAATGAAAAAATTAACAATAAAATGAAAATCCCCGTTTTTTTCTATTGGGTTGGGTGAATAAATGCTTAGAAAATTGTAACAGTAACTAAAACATAAAATTAGTCGTGTAGTTGAGCTGTGATGATGATAATGGTAAATGGTGAAAATTGCGGATATACATATTATATGCAGGGGTGGGCCGGGTTTTTTGGCGTTTTGCAGGGGGTGGGGGGTAGAATTTTTAAATCGCAGTTTACCCCCCCCCCCGCCCCGAAAAGTGGGGGGGGAGGTCGGGTAGGGGGGTAGAAAAAAATTTTTCGCAAAAAAGCCTTGTTTTTGCTAAAAAAAATTTATTATAAGGTATAAACATCACATGTACCGGTTTTTTCAGGTTTTAACCAAGAAAATTGACCCAGAAAACGTGTTTGTTCGAAAAAAATTCTCACAGCCAAACTTTTTTGAAAAATGAGCCTCAAAATCGAGGTTTTAAGGCCGATTTTCTCAAAAATTCCGAGTAGGGGGGGAGGGGGTAGGCGACCTAATTTTTTGTCCAGGGGGGTACTACCCGCCGACCCTGAAAAGTGGGGGGTAACCCCCTACCCCCCCCCCCCCTCAGCGGCCCACCTCTGCATATATGTATAGTACGATTTTCAATCGAATACCTTTTGATAAGTTCTTTTATGAGTCTCTCAACTCAAACATACGTCCAATCATACATGGGCGTGGGGTAGCCGCGGGTAGCCGCGGGGTAGCCGCGGGGTGCGCAAAATTTTGAAAAAGTTCATAGTCGTGAAACGTTCAAAAATGCAATAAAAAGCAGTTGTAATTTTTCATTCGTATTCGTATGAGTCAATTGGTCACTCGATTGTATCTAGTATTCATTAATCATTATATTGGACATCGCAGTATCAAACGATGTTTTATAGAGGGGTGCGCAGCATCAGTCGACCGATTATAGAGGGGTGCGCAGCATCAGTCGACTGATGATAATATTGGGTGCGCAGCATCAGTCGATTGATTATAGAGGGGTGCGCAGCATCAGTCGACTGATTATAATGGGGTGCGCAGCATCAGTCAACTGATTATAGAGGGGTGCGCAGCATCCGTCGACTGATTATATAGGGGTGCGCAGCATCAGTCGACTGATTATAGAGGGGTGCGCAGCATCAGTCTACTGATTATAGAGGGGTGCGCAGCATCAGTCTACTGATTATAGAGGGGTGTGCAGCATCAGTCGACTGAATATAATGTGGTGCGCAGCATCAGTCGACTGAATATAATGGGGTGCGCAGCATCAGTCGACTGATTATAGAGGGGTGCGCAGCATCAGTCTACTGATTATAGAGGGGTGCGCAGCATCAGTCTACTGATTATAGAGGGGTGTGCAGCATCAGTCGACTGAATATAATGGGGTGCGCAGCATCAGTCAACTGATTATAGATGGGTGCGCAGCATCCATCGACTGATTTTAGAAGGTGCGCAGCATCAGTCGACTGATTATAGAGGGGTGCGCAGCATCAGTCGACTAACTATATAGGGGTGCGCAGCATCAGTCGACTGATTATAGAGGGGTGCGCAGCATCAGTCGACTAACTATATAGGGGTGCGCAGCATCAGTCGACTGATTATAGAGGGGTGCGCAGTCTCAGTCGACTGATTATAGAGGGGTGCGCAGCATCAGTCGACTGACTATTAGGGGTGCGCAGCATTAGTCGACTGATTATAGAGGGGTG
Source organism: Daptonema setosum (assembly GCA_964036265.1). Classification (NCBI taxonomy): domain Eukaryota; kingdom Metazoa; phylum Nematoda; class Chromadorea; order Monhysterida; family Xyalidae; genus Daptonema; species Daptonema setosum. The sequence goes on from OZ038444.1 coordinate 1,040,960, forward strand.
CACAGCCTCGTCGACTGATTATAGAGGGGTGCGCAGCATCAGTCTACTGATTATAGAGGGGTGCGCAGCATCAGTCGACTGATTATAGATGGTTGCGCAAAACTGCGCAACTGCAAAACGCTGAATTTTCGGCGCTATGCGCCACTCAACCTGCTCCATTCTAAATATCGTTTGAATGGAAAGCGGAAACTTGAAAACGGCGAATTTTCGCTGCTACACGCCTCCAACCTGATGCTTTCTAAATATGTTTTGAATGAAAAAGGAAACTTGAAAACGCCAAATTTTTGGCGCTACGCGCTACTCAACCTGATGCTTTAAAAGTATGTTATGAATGAAAGCGGAAACTTGAAAACGCAGAATTTTCGGCGCTACACGCCCCCCAACCTGAAGCTTTCTAAATATGTTTTGAATGAAAGCGAGAACTTTAAAAGCACGGAATTTTCGGCGCTAGGCGCCACTCAACCTCCTACATTCTAAATATCGTTTGCTTAGAAAGCGGAAACTTGAATACGGCGATTTTTCGGCGCTTCGCGCCACTCAATTTGGTGCCTCCAAAATATGTTTTGAATGAATGCGGAAACTTGAAAACGCAGACTTTTTAGCGCTACGCACAACATAACATGATGCCTTCTACCTTCTACATTTATTTTGAATGCAGAAAGAGCATTTTGAAATCGTCAAATTTTCGGCGCTGCGCGCCACTCAACATGATGCTAATAAAATAAGTTTTTAAATGAAAGCCCAAACTTGAAAACGCAGAATTTTCGGCGCTACGCGCCACTCAGCCTGGTGCTTTCCAAATATGTTTTGAATGAAAGCGGAAACTTGAAAAAAAAAACGCTGAATTTTCGGCTCTACGCGCCACTCAACATGCTGCCTTCCCTTCTGAATATGGTTTGAATGGAAACCGGAAATTTGAAAACGCTGATTATGTTTTAAATGCACAGCAAACATTTGAAAACGCCAATTTTTCATACAATAAAATTTGTTCTAATAAAACCTCATATAGGGGGGTGCGCAGGCTTCGAAAACTCGCGGCTACCCGCGCAGAGACCTCACGCGTATGTATGCGTCCAATACCGTACGCAATCATCCAGTATCAATCGAACCAATGGCAGAACCAAAGGGAGGGGAATTCCATCAAAAGAGAGGAAATTGGCAGAAATTAGGCCATTTTCCCTACCTCTTAATCAACTGATTCTGATTTTTGAACTTACCAAAAAGGGGGGAAATCCTTTTTTCCCTCCCCTCCTCGTCCGCTAGTGAATCGAACCAATGAACATTGATCGCTGATTTTCTCCCATTTGATTACGATTCTTACCATTTCCGAAATTCTAAACAGAAGACGTTTTCTCTCACTCTCGCGGTGCCTATAAAACCAACTTTGGGTGCCTTCTGATTCAGGCGCGCCTCCCTCTCGGCTTTCAGCTGTTTGTAGAGCTGCAGGACGGGCATCACGGTGGTACGGCGTCGAGGTAATGGATCAATGGACGCTGTAACAATATTCAAATTAAAATTAGAAGTTTAAATGATTTACAACTAAAACAACATTAAAATAAATTAATTAGAAGTTTAAATGGTTTACAACTGCAACATCGTTACTTTATTTAAACTTTGCTATTTTCGTGGAATGGAAACACATTCAAAAGACAACGAATAATTTCTCCGACCAACGTTTGCCTCAAAATAGTATCAGAAACAGGCAATAGCCGTATATTTATCATTTTCCCACATAACCTAAATGCTCAGAACATGGAATAAAGCAACACTCAATTAGAAAACAAAAATTCGAAACAAAGTTAAATCGTGCTCGGCATAAAAAAACTGACTAAAACGACATCAATTGTCAACGGGGTTTGGCAAATAAAAAAACATAAAAAAGAAGAAGAAAAATACGAGGAAAAGCTTTTTTATATTTGTCTTTGTCTTTTTAATTATTGTAAAATCATGGACATTTTCAGGCACAAACAACGTTTCATGAGCTGCGACATCCATTTAGGAAGAGGCGGGTCGTAGGGGGGGGGGGGGGGTTTTACCCCTCCCCCACTTTTCAGGGTCGGCGGGTAGCCTATCCCTTCCCCCTAGACAAAAATTTAGGTCCCCTACCCCCTCCCCCCTTACTCGAAATTTTTGAGAAAATCGGCCTCAAAACCTCGATTTTGAGGCTCATTTTTAAAAATGTTCTGGCTGTGAGAATTTTTTTTCGAAGAAACACGTTTTCTGGGTCAATTTTCTTGATTAAAACCTGAAAAAAAAACCGGTATATGTGATGTTTATACCTTGTAATAGACGTTTTTTTGCAAAAACAAGCGTTTTATGCGAAAAAAAATTTTTCTACCCCCTCCCCACCCGACCTTACTTCCCCCCCACTTTTCGGACAGGTCGGGTAAAATGGGATTTTCCGTCGGCTACCCCCCCCCCCCCCACCCCCTGCAAAACGCCAAAAAACCCGGCCCACCCCTGCATTTAGGACTTACTTGGCTGCTGGACTTCTTTTACATTTGGTATCGTGAGGTTCGTGGTGATGGTGATGATGGGTTGCGTTGGGTTCAGTGTGCGTTTGTGAAAAAAAAACATTTCCTTCCTAAAAAAATCGCCATATATTTTTATTTGCCAAACCCTGATCATCAGTACGGCACCAACTTCCAGGCTCCTGAGGCAGATCGACGGTTATCTTCCTCATGGGATCGGGCGGTTTGTACCTGCGAGCCTGACCATCTGCTTCCATGCCCGGCGGCATATCCGAGTATTCACCGCCATCCGACGAATCACTGTCGTATCTGAAACAAAGATAATCACGGTTAACCGACTCGGAGTTTATATTTTTTTAATCACTCTGACGTAAATATCGGTCGTTTTGCCTTTGCAAAGTTACGAAAAGAACTATAAAATGTGAAAAAATCAGTTTATTTAATCCAACTGTTTACTTTCACTTACTACATCAGTTTGTTTCAATGTACTATTATACTATTTCTATTTTACGTGTACGAAAACGAACCAAAATTGTCCTTAGTTTGGACAAAATGATATTGATGATAAATTGATACACACATAACACAATACAAAGAAGTTGATTCACGTACACTTATCACAAATCAGATCAACCAAAAAAGTTGGTAAAGCAAGAAAACACACATTGAAGGAAAAAAAAACAAAATCAAAAGAAAAATTTTTAAAAACGCGAACAAAAGAAACCTAAAAAACTCAAACTAAAATTACTAAATTGAATCAAAATCAACCAATTAACCGTTCGAGTTCATCATCGTCCACGATATCGTCAGCGTTGATGTCAATCTCGGGCATGGTGAGGAACATCTTACGTCGTTCTGCCTCCAGTGCTTCGTGCTTGGCCTTCTCCATCTCCGCTTCAGCTCGAGCTTCCTCTTCTTCGTCTTGTCTGAAAAAAAACAGCAAAACTATGCCATGTTTTTTTCAAAGAATATATGATGCAAATCGAATTCTTTCGCGGAAACATGAGTGATTTGTTGTTGAGGAGTTCAAATGGGTTCTTAAAGAATTAGAAAAAAAATGGCTGTATTTTTTACTACTATTCGAACTATTGGAGGAAAGAAGAACAAGAACCCTGCATGAAAAAAACACTGGATATATTTTCCGATTCACCTTGAAAGTTAGGGTGACCGTTATTTTACTATATCTGTGATTTGGTATCCGACTTTGCTTTTGTGGCAAAATAACTGAATACGTAGCATGTTTAGATTTATTCTCAAAGTTTCAACTCACCGTTTCTTCAGCATGATTTCAGTGAAGCTGGCAGCGCCACCAAAGATCTCGTCGTCTTCTGGCTGCAGGTCGGCCTCCAGAATGCCCTCGTTCTCTGGTTCTGGTACTTCTGAAATTGGCTACGTAAAAATTAGTTAGTAATTGTATGGATTACTTTACTGTAACTTCATGACCTTCAGTCGCGCAACCGGTTTTTTCAAAAATTGGGTGGCACAAAAAAAGATAACGCAATCAAGTAAAATATACAAGCAAAATTATGCAAGTAAGTTACGACAAGATAGTTGTATTTTTGAATTTAAGTAAATAGGACTTCGAAATATACGGAATGAACGATTTCAATTAATTATGGATGTTAGCATTCAAAAAAAATACAACATTTTGAAATTTAAACTGATCGATCTCACCTTGTTCCTCCTGCACACCCTCAATACTGCCAACCGACGATAATTCACCATCATCGGATGATGCCTTCTCTTCACCATCCGCATTGACTGAAACATCCGCGTTCTCACTTGAAACATCAGGTTGATCAGCATTTCGGCTGGCCCCCGAATCGCCCTGTGGTTTCACCGATTCTGAAGACCAGAGAAATGCATTTGCTAGTTTATGGAGAGACGAAACGAGGCTCCCGATAACCTGTATCTTTTCTCATCGAATGCGAATGTGACATTTTCACTAAACTGTTAGAAGAAAACGTTAATAGTAATCAACACTTTCTATTCAACGAAAACAACTAAAGGAGGGTTCAAATCTTATGATCGGAACGAATAAAATGGACAAAAATCATAAACGTGGAGTACAACTAGTTACCTTCTTGATCACTTTCGACCTCCCCCTCCTCCGCTTCATCAGGCACCAGGTCATACGGTCGGGGAGCAGGTCCAAACTCAACCGGCTCCCGCTCCTCCTCATCCGAAATGGCCTCCTCCTCGGACTGCTCACGGAGATCCGCAAAATAATCTGAAAAATAGTTAAATAAAAAGTAACTTTTTACTGAATAAAAGCTGAAGTTGAAGTATAAATAATTACTACAGTAGAGAAATCTTTCGACTTGTTCGTTAATGATGGACACTGAACAGACTGTTCGTTTTATTTTGCATACTTTCTTTAAGAAATGATTACTCAAAACAATTGAAAATTAAAAAAAATTTGGAAAAAATTACAAGAATCAATTGGATTTCACATTATGAATCTAGAAACTTCTCTACAAAATAGTATACCCGAAGCGAGTAGCAGCAACCTTTGAACTGTTCGGTAGGTTGAATGTTTTTCTCTTCTAGAGCCTCTTTTGCTTCTTCAATTACCGTCTTTTCTTCATCGCGGTCTTCACTGTCCGATGCAGATGACGAAGATGAAGACGATGCATCAGCCTGGAAGAATTTGGAAGCTAGATCACGTTCAAAATCACGTTCAAAAATACAAGAACATGTTGGTGGATAATTATTATTCAGTTTCAGTTTATCATTGCCTTTAATGCTGATTTAGTCGTTGTGTAATGCTCAGAATAAAAACAACGGGTAACGAATGAATGGATAAATCATTACAATTAATCAGGATATGTCGAATAAAACAAAAAGGTCAATTGTTTTTTACATTGTTTTATCTTGTGTTTTTTGTTTTTCTTCAAACCTTCCCTACAAAGCCAAAAAAAACTTTTTGAAGAGACATTTAGGTAGTTAGAAAACTTACAGGTACAAACACCAATTATTCAAGTTTTTCAACCAGTTAACCCGAAAAAAAACAATAAATCAATTTTTCCTTGTTTTTTACAGAATTTTTCAGATTTCATTGTGTTGTCTCGCATATAATCGGTCTTACAAAACTACGAATTACAAATTACCTGAATTAGAGAGGTGAAAAACATGAAAAAAAAATTAAGTTGAAAGAATTACTAGAATTGAGCATGAAAAGAGAATAACGACACGATATATACGGAAATTGTCCTAAGGGACATTTCAAAAGCCTAAAGGGTTTAAGGAGAGGAATAACAACAGTTTTTCAACGTATTAAACGCATTTGCATCAATTGTAAAACGGATCAAAATCGTTTAAATTAAACTTAAATTACCCTGGATTACATTATGAAAGAATATAAAATACCAACCTGCTCGTCCTGATTGTCATCTTCGCCAGATGAGCTCAACGCGAACTGTTTCTCATCACCCGTATCGTAACCATCCGGGCCTTCACTGTCCGTTTCCACATCGTCCACGGCGATATCCGCCGTTGCCGATTTGAGACCCTGAAATAATACAAATATTTCATCAACATGAGAACTCGAAATCATGGAAACGAGTTCGTTCACTAATCACAATAGATTTTCGTAATTTCATTTTGTTTTCGATTTTCATTAATAAGGTACCACGACAGGTCGTCGACTTTTTCGAAGGAATGAAAGAATATGAATTGATCCATTACACTGGCCAAGTTTCCAAGGGGAAAGAAATTTTTGTTAAAAATATGGGAATCAGCAGTTTTCAGGTCTTTTTACCTACACCTTATAGAACAAAGTATACTCTTTGAAACTGCCAAAGAGGGGAAAAGTTTACTTTCCCCACCCCTTCTCGTTCGCTAATGGTCCGTTAATCAGTGATATAAACGGTAAAATAACCGGTTTAAGTGGTGCATCCCTGCGCAGCGCCTTGTAGCTGTCCGGTGAACCCGCGCGGTCTTCTGAAAACGGGAAATTTAAGTGAGTAAATGAGTCAATTGTGGCAAACGTGAATCCGCTGAAGTGAGTTTATTACGCGCATTTGAGTGAGTGAGTGAGTGAGGTGAGTGAGTGAGTGAGAGAATGAGTGAGTGAGTGAGTGAGTGAAAGAGTGAGGTGAGTGAGTGAGTGAGTGAGTGAGAAAATTTCAGAAAAAGTCTTCTGAACATCCTATTTGAACAACTTGTGCGCGTTGCACCTACTGGCAGACGAGAAGGGGTGGAAAAAGTGGAATTCCCCCTCTGGCGATTTCGAAAGCTAGAATTTGTTCCTTAAGGTGTAGGTAAAATGGTCCAAAAACTGCTGATTCCCCCTCCTTGACAAAATTTTCCTACCTTTGGGGTATTAACTCGTCCACCAGTGGTTGCCACCGAATTCATTGTGTATGTGGTAATGATAACAAGTTACAAAAAAAATAATGACAAGAAACGCTGACGAAGCTATAAAATGCGTAAACTCAACTCACCATCGTCAGCATCCGAACGATTCTCATACTCGGTGATGGGTTCGACACCGATCAGAGTCGGATCGGACAGATCGGGTGGTGGTGGTGGCGCCGATATCACCGACACGAACTGGCCCAGACCGAAATCGACTGATTTAGAAGTGGTCGGAGGATTGTCATTCTCATGTTCTGTCGCGTCTTCGGCTGAGGGCTGGAAATAAAATAATTGTCTTTTGAAAAATGATTCGAGCATTTTGGGTGAGAAAAAATCCGTTACAACAATACGATAGTCAGAGGCGGAGTTTCCGGCTGACCAACCATCCCACCCCCCCCCCCCTCTCGCCATGAAGTTAGTTCATAACTAGTTCACAAACCGTTACTCAAGAAATCAACTTAAGAATCACATTATTCGATTTACACGTCATCGCTTTCATTTTCTCCGATAATTATTCTTGTTCCATTTCACTTCATATTTTCACGCAACATCCCGACTGATTGATCATTTTCCGTGTCGTCTAGTGGACTGAAAATGTACCTCTTTTTCCACACGCTGCAGCTGTCGCATCTGAATTCGTCGTCGCATACGCTGCTCGGCCACCCGTATGAAGTAGTCCTTGTCCGTTTCAGGTATCTCCTCCAGTGAGTAAACAGATCGCTGCAAAAAAATGAATCAATGAAACAAGTACAGTATGTTGCTCCACTGCCTGACCGTCTGTGGGCATTATGAAAAAATGGTTGACTCGAACTCATACTCAGAAGGTGTAAGCTTATTTGAACTCTCAAAACAGCTGAGTTTTCTATCGTCAAGATTGTAATAAAAAGCTAATCGTATTGTGAAAAATAATGTGCCACTCTTTCACGGGGAAATGAAGAAAACAGTCCTTAACGACAGTTCGTCATCGAATATCTTCGATCCACTTTTGAATTTCGCCGGAAATTTCCCTGTTCCGTAATCTTTTCTGTAAACTAATAATCATTCAGCTCAGTTCCGTCTTCGTGATTAACGTTTCGGAATGTTCGTTATTTCACTCTGTGACTTGCAATTTCTCGTTGCTATTATTGTGAAAAACCTGAATAAAAGCCGAACCTGTAAATTCGCCGACTCAGCAGCAGCCGCATCGGTGGGTTGGAAGACGTCATCGTACACTTTGCCCATGTGATCAGCCGTCTGACCACCCGTGCACATCTTGCCGCACACTCGATTCACAATGTCCGTTAATACCTGCAATCAGGGGTGGGCCGGGTTTTTCGGCACTTTGCAGGGGGTGGGGGGGTAGAATTTTGAAATCTCAGTTTACCCCCCCCCCCCCCCACCCCGAAAAGTGGGGGGTAAAGTCGGGTAGGGGGGGGGGTAGAAAAAAAATTTTTTCGCAAAAAAACCTAGTTTTTTGCTTGTTTTTGCTAAAAAATCTTCTATTATAAGGTATAAACATCACATGTACCGGTTTTTTCAGGTTTTAACCAAGAAAATTGACCCAGAAAACGTGTTTGTTCGAAAAAAAATTCTCACAGCCAAAATTTTTTGAAAAATGAGCCTCAAAATCGAGGTTTTGAGGCCGATTTTCTCAAAAATTTCGAGTAGGGGGGGGGAGGGGGTAGGCGACCTAAATTTTTGTCTAGGAGGGGGGGGGGTGCTACCCGCCGACCCTGAAAAGTGGGGGGTAACCCCCCCAGCGGCCCACCTCTGCCTGCAATATATACAATTACGGACACCAACAAACACTATTCCTGTCTCACTCTCACTCTCATAATGATTGTTGATACAGATCGAAAGCATAAGCATAAATAAAAAACTATTGCCGTCTGTTTTGATCGAGGTTCAGATCGGGGTGCGAAGACTGAAGACGAAGTCAGTATGGTTTGACTGACTTACTGACTTACTGACTGCATACCTGATAGACACTGACTGAATGGCTGATTGACTGACTGGATGGCTGACCGTCTAACTGATCGAACATGTGTCATTGTTAAAGTACCCACTCTTCGTACTATTCAACAGGTATTACCCGAAAAAAAACGAAGAAAACCCCAACCTGTTTCACAGTTTCCAAATCGATATCAACGGATTCGGTATCTGTCGGACCCGGCAGTACAGCCATCTCCGATTCAAGTGTTGACAATAACTCGGACGTTGCGGCCGCATTTTCAGCAGTTGAATCTTTCGAACTCGCCGGAGTTCCGGCTGAAATCTCGGGTCCGATATCGTCAGCTGGAGGTTCTTTCGACTGACGGCCGCTGCTGGCAGCGTTCTCTTCAGAGGAAACCTGAAAAGTTTTATCGGGGTTATGAGTGGGGTTTTTAGGTTTAGGTACAAAATAATTAATATTATGTACCAGAAAACGTTTTTTATTTAAATTTTACAATTAATTCTGGGACGATAAAAAGAAACATTTTCCATTTATATTCCACTATGAAACGTTACAATATGAATATTAATGGTTCAAAGTTTCAAAAATATTTCATCAAGTTTAGTAAAAACACCCACCATTTCAATATCATCATTCTCTTTCTGTTCATCATCGGATGGCGCGTCCGATTCTTGGCTGGATGCATCACCTGAAAAAGCAACTCAACGATGAATTCAAATAACTCAATTGAGTAATTTTGTGACTCGTGGAACTTTTTTGCTAAAGATTCAAATAGGATCTGAAAAAGTCCATATCATGAATCAACACTTCACGTTATTTAGCGATAGCGGAGCAAAAAATAAAAATAAAAATTTTTCAGTTAAAATATGGATATTGAGTTTCTACTCATTTTATAAAAATAACCTGAATAAGAAGCAAAATAAAAGTAAAAAAAATACATAAAAATCAAGTTTTTACTCATTTCATGGCGATAACCTGAAGTGGACTCTTCTTCCCCGTTTGTCCCGCTGTCATCGACTTCACCCTCTTCGAGATCACGAAGCCGACGGTGACGTGGCTTCTGAAATTGAAAACAATAAACATGATAAATATAAAAATATCACAACAAATTAACTGTTAAAATGCGATTAAAACTTGTAAAAAAACCTTACTTTTCGGTTCGAGTCGATTCAAGTCAAAATTTATCGGAAATTAAAGAAAAATACTGTAAGAAAAATACGTTTCAGTGGCTCTCACACCAATTTTCTTCATTTTTCCCATTGTTACCAATCATTTTCATGTCGGTTTTAGACCATAAACAAAAGTAATGATTCGTGCTTTGGTATTCACCTTCTTTTGTTTCTTGTTTGCCTGAACACCGATGGCTTTGGGCATGGACTCTGCTACTGTACGTTCATCATCCACACTCGGCTCTTCATGGGCCCCTTCCAGTGGATCCTCGTTCTCATCCAAGTCCTCTTCATTGTCGTTGGCAGCCTCCGCCGACGAAATAGATTGCACTACAATATAGACGTACATCGAGATAATGGTTACTTGGAATCGTAAACTGATTCAACATGGATGCTCAATCTGAAAGTCTGAATTCAATGTTGCCGCAGCAATTCAACAGGATAAAGAATTAATACCGGAAATGAGAATACTGCAATTGATGCAGTAACGGAATGTGTATGATTAGGTACAAATTGAATCAACTTTACAATACATTAGATCTGATGGCGTGAGCCAGTGACTGACGGTTGAGAATTCGGGTTGATAATAGAGCCCCATGAACTGTGAACTATAAAAAAATAATCGAGTTTGATCAACCTTGCACTGCCTCCTGGGCTGTCGGTTTGTCCTCACCCACATCTTCCGAACCGGTGGCAGAGGATCTGAAATCAGGGTATGTCAATTAAGAAAAAGTAAAACAAACCTTTCACAGCAATAGGTAAACTTTATGTTTCTTTTGTTGCAATGTTAGACATACTGAACAGAAACTCACAGGTCCAAACACAAATTATTCATGAATTTCCCACCAAATAACCCGAAAAAAAACAATTGGCCTCCAACAGGCTATCCAGGGTTTCTTGTTAACCATTAACTTTTTGGCGCGCAGTTTAAATTCAAATCTGGTTTTGGCACACTTTCAAATTCATAGTAAAATTAGTTCTTTTCCACATAACATTCAAATAACACACAAAAATCGCCCATAATTCATTACATACGTGCGTAACCGGCACATGATATTTATCTTTGATTAAAAGAAACCTTGACCAAGCTATATTCTGGCTCTGCCACAATGAAGGAATAAAAAATTTCAATTACAAAGATTACTTACTCGTCATCGTCGACATCAATCGTTTCATCTCTGATCGGTTCCTCCACTTCCTCCTCCGTCGTACTTGATTGCTCGTCTGACGAGCTGCTGGACGCATCCAGACCTGAAAGTTATTGTTATATAGATACAACGATAATATGTGAAATTAATTAATTGAAAACGCAATAGATGAACAATGAATTTATGATTCTTATGAGCGCACGAACACAGGTATTACCGCTCTAGTCATCATTTTTCCAGTGAGTTAGATCGGAATTAAGAATTCGGAGCTCAGAATTAAGTCAGAGAGAGAGAAAGAAAAACGAACGATTTCGACTGGGAAAGAAGAACTGATTTCAAAACATTCTTTGAAACTTAAGGAAACAATGATGACTGAACAACAGAACTAACTTATCAGCATCCACCGATTGACCTTCAATTTGAACGATTGTAATTTTAGATTTTGACTTCTCTCGCTTATTAGTAAATAACTGATCAGGATCAGAGTTATGCTAAATGAATAGAGAAAAATGCTGGAAAAAATTACGAGAACAGATTAAATTATTGACCAACCAGCAAGTAATGCACGTATCCTCTTCTTTGACATGATAGACAACTCGTCGAAGCACCTTTCCTCTAGATCGTCCCGTCGTAAACCCTAAATTAAATTTTTAAATCAGCTATTCGGTATCTAATAAGTTTTATAATACACGATTTTGTTTTGAAAACACTATCGTATCAGATTCCTCATACATATACGTAATTACTACTACTCCCTAAATAAACCAAACGCACAGTCATGTTTCAATTATCTCTACAGATAACCAGCATTAAACGGTGCGTAGATATCAGTATCCAGTATGAAATATCAGTATTGAACATCAAACATTGCATTTCGCGGATGACTGGACAAAACATTTCACTGATCATATTAAAATGATAAAACAAATAGGAAAGACTGCCACCAACCTTCAAATTTGATGGCATGAGTTTCTTGAGCTGTCTGCCCCGGACGGCTCTGATCATTTGCGTGACCATTTCTCGGCGATCTCTGATAAAACTGCCTATCGGCTTGCACTCTCGCTCCAGATCCATCTCAGAGTCACTCGAACGCGCGTTCGATATACCTGAAGAAAAAATAAAAATTTTACCTTTAAACTTGAAGGGTTTTGGATTGTTTTAGAATGAAGACGACATAAAGCAATGCATCAGGTTCTGTGTTTCTTCGTGTCTGGTTCCAAACTTGGGACCATCAGTGTTCGAGACAAGCGCTCTACGCACTTGACTAGACAGGCGACAAGATAATTGATGTTTGATAAAAGTTACTCATTAAACGCTGAGTTTCCCTTGTCAAGTGGTTGCCGACCTCGCTCCCTGATGGCCCTGGTTCGAGCCCCGGGATGAGACACAGTAAATTCAAGAACATTGTTGATGATCAGTGATTGTCATACGTAAACATGACCATTATTTCACTTTATTTGTTGTTGTTGTTGTGGCCGTTGAAGCTTTGTCTCACTTTATTTGTGACTTTGTATCCAACTTTGCTATATGGCATAACAACTGAATAAATTCAATTTGATTTGACTTGAGTATATTTTATATGATATTAAATTAATAAGTGTTCAGCCGGACCAACTGCTGTCATCGTCACTGGAATCCGTAGACGAACTGGAACTGCTCGATGAAGAAGAGCCGGAAGAAACCTTGGTTGTCACTGCTCGAGTCGATTTTAGTATGGGTTTCTGAAAAAAAATGTTTTATTTAATTTCAGTTTGGCACTGTTTTCACCAGGTACCTCTATTGCAGAGTTAAGAACAGATAGCACAAACAACCACAAAAAGTGAAATTCAATTTAAAAGAGGTTAATTTCATACTCAGTGTTAGAAGAAGGGGCAGAAACCACACACATTGATCGACGGATAAGTAAAAAATTGGACCCGACAGATTGAAAGACATTTTGGTGTTTCAGTTGGTTTTCAACGTTTTTTTACAAAAAATGATGGGGCTGAAGACCTGAGTCAATAAAACCAACCGGCATAAATTGTTGTTGACGAGATCGTCCAATATCGTATGAAGGATGGCCGTAACCTTCGTGCTGATGTTGATATGCCTGATTCGGTGGTTGATACCTCCCACGAACGCGGTAGACACCCTATCAAAAACCAAGGTTTGTAAAATAAAAAAAGAAGCTAGTTTTTTTTATTTTCCGCATTTCTTTATATTTTAAGGAAGAAATTTTTTTTTCACAAATGCGACCAAAAAATTTTTTTGATAACGACAAACACCCACAAAAACGACAAACTTTCTCATGTTGTGTGCTGTATAGAAAGCGAAAAAGGCTAGGTTCCTAGGCTAGTATGTGAGTGAGTGAGTAAGTGAGTGAGTGAGTGAGTGAGTAAGTGAGTGAGTGAGCGTGTGAGTTAATGACTGGACCCACAAAAACGACAAACATTCTCATGTTGTGTGCTGTATAGAAAGCGAAAAAGGCTAGGTTCCTAGGCTAGTATGTGAGTGAGTGAGTGAGTGAGTGAGTGAGTGAGCGTGTGAGTTAATGACTGGAGTGAATGAGTGAGTGAGCCGTGAGCGTGTTAGTTAATGAGAGAATGAGTGAGTGAGCGTGTGACTTAATAAGAGAATGAGTACGTGAATGAAGGAATCATATAAAAAGTTAACGACTGAACTGAGAAACAACAAATAATGGGCTTTAAAATCCAGCCAATTTCAATTAAACATATTTTTTCTTCTCGCCCTCATGTCCTGGCTAACAGGATGTGCTCTTAGGTTTATCGCTAAATTTCCATATAATGGTCATAATTATACTATTTTATTATAAACATTAATTACTCCATCAGACAACCTCGAGTGAAATTGAACTGAATCTGAAACATTTCAATCCTGACCGACCTGTGAGCGCGGCTGCCGCGAAGCATTCCAATCGGACGGACTCACCGACCGTCGTTTATAACCGGCTGTTCGGCTGTCCCGTTCGTCACCGCGACGATAATTGTACTCGGAATACTCGGTTCGATCATCATGACCTCCGAAGGTGCGTTGCTGATAATTTTGATGGCGATTCGAGCTGCCAGCCGCTCGGGAAGAGGAAGAATAGCGCAAAGTCGCCGGCGAACGCGAACGTGAATGAGCTGGGAAAAAGCAGTATTGATATCAACAAATTAATTTACTATTTATACTATATTTACATTGGGTATAACATACTATACTAGTTTTGGTATACTATACCATCAGCTGGTATACTATAGAAATAGAATACTTATACGATCCGTGACCACATACATAACAGTATAGTATACCATTTATCAAATATTTCATATTTGGTATACTATACTGATCCGTTATAGAATAGTATACCTATACCATCGTCATAGTATCCGAATACCTTTTATTAATACCGCTATTTATAAGTGTCACTGGAAGACGGAAAATACAGAGCTCGTTTTCAGGAAATAAGGCTATTGGAAAACCTTATATAAACCTGTGACGAACAAAAATACTAATTCATCTAGAATACGTGGAGGGAAAAACCTGACAAACTCTGGTCTCGACGTCGTCGATAGCCGTCTTCTTCCGCGGAATATTTTCGGGCGTATTGAGAGCTGCTGGGCCGATCCATTCATTAACGCAAAACTCGTCTGTAATAACGAAATTGATAATTGCAATATTATTTATTTTTTATTTAAATTCAACTAAAACTTGAATAATTAATAACTAATAAACATAATTAATATTAATAAAATAAAAATTTATTATTATAGAATATTTGAATTTCAGAACATTCAGTTGCTCGAATTAGCCTTTGTGCGAAACTAGATTTTGACAAAACCAGTTGACCGATATCCCTAAAACGAATAGTTTTACATGAAACCTGAATGACTGAGTTTACAGACCGACGTTACTGATTGATTGACTGGCAGTCTGACCGACTGACTGATTTGTTGTTGTTGTTGTTGTTGTTATTGTTGTTGTTGTTGTTGTTGTTGTTGTTGTTGTTGTTGTTGTTGTTGTTGTTGTTGTTGTTGTTGTTGTTGTTGTTGTTGTTGTTGTTGTTGTTGTTGTTGTTGTTGTTGTTGTTGTTGTTGTTGTTGTTGTTGTTGTTGTTGTTGTTGTTGTTGTTGTTGTTGTTGTTGTTGTTGTTGTTGTTGTTGTTGTTGTTGTTGTTGTTGTTGTTGTTGTTGTTGTTGTTGTTGTTGTTGTTGTTGTTGTTGTTGTTGTTGTTGTTGTTGTTGTTGTTGTTGTTGTTGTTGTTGTTGTTGTTGTTGTTGTTGTTGATGTTGTTGTTGTTGTTGTTGTTGTTGTTGTCGTTGTTGTTGTTGTTGTTGTTGTTGTTGTTGTTGTTGTTGTTGTTGTTGTTGCGGAAGCAGAAAGATTGGAGAAGCTGATGAATGAAACGTCGGATGAGCAACAAGAAGAAGGAAAGAAGAATTTGGACGCAGAAAACGAAGTAGCATTTATAGAAAGTTCACGATTGTTGGACCGAAAATTGTACAACACGAAATAACTTTCCCAAGGTTGACGAATTCTAGTGAAATCAGAACAAATGATAATGCTATAATTTTATCATGGTTCCTTGTTGCTCATAAAGTTTTTAACGTGCAAAAAAATTATATATGAGTTTGGAGCGCGTTCAAGTTATCCGGAAAAAAAATTTCACTTGACACTGGGTCTCGCACCGAACTGATTGTGTTAGTAACCGCACCGCATATTTTCCTGGAATTTCTCCCATACACGAAATTTTATGTTCGCATACTAAGGTGGGTATTAACTGAAATATCACCGCTGCGCGGGCCTAACGCGCTTGTCCTCGCTCCCGCTCGGACAAGCCAGCCTTACGATAGGTAATCGGGGGTTAACGGACAGTAAAACTAATTATTATGGAATATAATTTGGTGACAGAAAATTTTGGCGTTTAGTAAAAATTATAGAAAAAATTCTAGGTTTTGTAACTTTGCGACCGCACCCGTAAACAGGATTTTTCATAGCAAGAAACTGAGACCAGGCTAAAAAGCAGGTATCTGGAATCCGCAAAAAACGAGAAGCTAAAATTGAAAAAGGTAATAAAATGACCTTCTAAAAAGTCAAAGATGAAGCCTTGTGGAGTGGGTCAAAAACTATGAATAGCGACACACCTCCTGCTGGTTCTCATTGATTCACTGACCCAGCACTGACCTTTTACTGATTTCACTATCGCATTATTCACACCATCAATACTGACTGAAGATCATCACACCCGGCGGTGGTGGACTCGATTACGTTTCAACACTTCAACTCTGTGGATCGAAAATAACTTTCTCAACTCTGAACTAATGTTCTAAATACTTGCAAGTCTGAACTAAACATTTGAACAAACTAAATTTCTGAGTCCTCAACCTCACCATGATAAAAAGGCCAGTCATCATGCCCTCTTTGATGGGCAACTCAAGCCGTTGGGCAGGTTTGATCCTTCTGTCACTCACTAGATACTTCACCCTTACACTTACTCACTTACTCACTCACTCACTCACTCACTCACTCACTCACTCACTCACTCACTCACTCACTCACTCACTCACTCACTCACTAACTTACTCACTCACTCAGTCACCTACTCATTCACTAACTCACTTTCACTCACTCACTCAGTCATCACCTTCGTGCTGTGTCTCCTCCACCTCCACGTCATGTCCACGT
>OZ038444.1:1060203-1071522 GCA_964036265.1 Daptonema setosum
GACACAATATTCGTTTGTTGTCTCGACAATTTCAACGCCCGCCTAAATAAGTTTTGAATTCAAATTGCGCGCCAAAAGATTAAATTTAGTTAGAAGAAACTCCGGATATACTTGAGTGCACTGGCGGACGAGAAGAGGTGGGAAAAGCGGAATTCCCCCTCTTTGGTGTTCAAAAAAGTGGAATTTGTTCCCTAAGGTGTAGGTAGAATGGTCTGAAAACTGCCAATTCCCCCCTCTTTGACTAAATTCCTCTCCCTTTGGAGGATTAGCTCGTCCGCCAGTGAGCTACAGTAACCCTCCAAAGGGAACTGACGATTTCGTCGAAGAGCGGAGAATTGGCAGGTTTCAGGTAATTTTACCTACACCTTAAAAAAATTCAACTTTTTGAAAACCCCAAAGAGGGGGGAATTCCACCTTTCAGTTCTACCCTCGTATGCTAGCGCTTGAGTGGTATATACCACCCCTGCGCAGGTCGGTGTTGGCTTGCAATTAATTATCCTCTTGCCATTCCATGGCAAGCTGACTCTCCGAAGGGTGGGGAATTTCGTCGAAGAGGGGTGAATCGACAGTTTTCTAGCCATACTACCTACACATTAAGAAACAAAACCCAGTGTTTGAAACCGCCAAAGAGTCGGGAATTCCACTTTTCCCTCCCCTTCTCGTCCGATATTGTTGCCATTACTCGTTTTAAAACGATTGTTCATGTTCGTATGCCTGCGCAGGCTGAGCCGAACAAGGGTGCTATATAAAGAGCGATTTACTGAGCATGAACTCATTGTGTATAGTCGGTTATGATAAACCTTTTATAAATGGTGTACATGATTTTATTTACAGACACATAGAGAAATAGTACTTTAGCTCTGTTTCGTCGTATTTGAAAATTTTCCGAAAATAGGTTCACAGTGAGCTACGGCGTGATGTAATTTTTTCTGACATCTTCTTAATAGGTTTCGAAAATATTATTCATGTTATTCGAGCAGATGGCGAACTTTTGCGTTTTGGTCTTCAATTCGTACGAGATAACTATAACGATGCGATGACTGCAACTAAAACTGTAACTATAACTATAACGATGACTACAACTATTTTAACTGTAACTTTATTTATAATTGCAGGTATCAGCACCATCAATATACCCTTCTCAATCAATAATGTCCAAACCGACACTCGAAGACTCGGGTTTCCAGCAGGACTGGTCGAAAGTGTTCACCAAAGTCGTGGATGGCCGACTTACCCGTTGCATTCTCGCTGAAATTCAGCGTAAATGCAACTGGAGGGAACCCGATTATAAAAAGTTGGTCAATGGAAAGTGCTCACTCACTCACTCACTGACTCACTCACTCACTCACTCATTCACTCACTCATTCACTCACTCATTCACTCACTCATTCATTCACTCACTCACTCAATCACTCGTTCACTCACTCAATCACTCATTCACTCACTCACTCACTCATTCACTCACTCATTCAGTCACTCACTCAATCACTCACTCACTCAATCACTCGTTCGTTCACTCACTCAGTAGCTCACTCATTCACTCACTCACTCACTTTTTCACTCATTCACTCATTCACTCACTCACTCGCTCACTCACTCACAAATAACTCAAGGTTCGCGCCAGCGAGTGCCGTGTCTCTGAAGGACAGCCACCTTTCTTATCTGGTCCGTGGACGGTATGTGGCCCACTTGAAGGTGGAAGGAATCAGGTTGGTGTCTTGCTGGATGGACTTTTTTTGCTTTTTTTTGTTGGTTTTCTATTCAATTTTTCAATTAATTATTGGGTTTGTTGTTATTTTCACGTTTTATTTGTGTTTGATTCGTTAATGTTGTTCATGAAGAAAATTTCTGACCATCACCCTTGCAGGTATCTGATGTATATCAAGGACTCAAAGCAAGTGTACGTCTTGGACCGATCTCTAACCGTCTTCCAGGTTAGCGGTGTTATTGCTTCTGCAGATTCTGTTGTATAAACGTTTCGATATTGTTTTTTGTCGTTGTTTTTCTGTTTTGTTGCTGTTGTTTTGGTTTTTTCACTAATGCTTCTGTTTTCATTTTTAGATGAACGACGACTACAAGATGCCCGAGACCTTGACCGACACCTTGCTTGATGGCGTTGGTTTACTGTTGTTGTTGTTGTTGTTGTTGTTGTTGTTGTGGTTGATGTTGTTGTTGTGGTTGTTGTTGTTGTTGTTGTTGTTGTTGTTGTGGTTGTGGTTGTGGTTGTTGTTGTGGTTGTGGTTGTTGTTGTTGTGGTTGTTGTTGTTGTTGTTGTTGTTGCTGTTGTTGTTGCTGTTGTTGTTATGGTTGTTGTTGTTGTTGAAACTGATGCTTGTGTTGTTGTTGTTAGTTTTTATAAGGATATTATTATCAAAACTTTCAGGATTTTGTTACCAAGCCGCATTTTGAGGGTGATCCGCTGATGTTCTACGTGTGCGACCTTGTGTGCTACAACGTTTGTTTCAGATTACTCAAATTTTATGAGTCAATAGCTCATTCACTCACCCATTCACTCACTCACTCACCCATTCACTCACTCACTCGCCCACTCACTCAATCAATCAATCAATCAGACTTCACTCACTTCAATGATTCTTTCACTCACATACTCATTCACTCACTCACTTGACCATTAGATCACTCACTCAGGGACGGGACATCGGTCAACGTGAGTACTACACGGAGCGCATGCGGATCGCCAGCGAGCAGCTGCTACCGCAGCTCAAGAATCTGGGAAACGGTAATTTTCTTCAACCTTTGTTCAACAACACTATAACAACAACAACAACACTTATTCAGGTTCGCTTCCGTTTCAAGTCAAGGTGCACGAGATCCACCGGGTCACAGCTGGCCAGCCGCTGAAGTGTCTCAACATGGTTTGTGCACACACCCGTCGCTCACTGACTCACTCACTCACTCACTCACTCACTCACTCACTCACTTATTCACTGAATTTCAGATCGGGACAGGTGAGGTGTCTCAGCTGGATTTCAAACCCAAAGGCATCATCTTCAATCCCGATGAGAAAGTCAGTGTCAGATTTAGTTGTTGTGATAAAATAAGGGGATCGGGAGTTTTCTTTCAAATTCTATTACAACTATTTTTCATTCTAATAACTCTTATTTTGTTCGTTTTCCAGTACTACAAGGCGGGAACTATTAGCAACCGCGACTTGGCCGTCGGGAAAGTCCACAAGATCAAGTGGGAAGGTGAAGAAAGCTTGACGATTGATTTTCTGCTCAGGATCAACAAGTTGGTTGATGCTGTTGTTGTTGTTGTTTTTCTGCTAGGTTTCAAGTTCATGTCGACCAGGGTTATTGATTGGGAAAGTTGAACATGAATCAATATCAATTTCGAAGCATGACACGTGATTATGTTACGGGATCCGTATCAACGTTATATTATCGTAATTGTATCTTTTATTAAATCACAGTAATATTTCGTTACAATAACCGTATATTACAGTATTTGCCCAATACAGTAACCTTTCATTACAGTAACCCGACGCACGGCACCTTGTTGGTTTGTCAGAGGGATGCTCGGGTGCCCTTCCATCCAAAGCAGCACATCAAGCTGGACGATGGCTTGCGCAAGTTGGATGGCAAGATCATCACGTTGGTGGGGATGTTGTTGTTGTTGTTGTTGTTGTATTTGTGGTTGTTGTTGTTGTTGTTGTTATTGTTGTTGTTGTTGTTATAGTTGTTGTTGTGGTTGTCGTTGTTGTTGTTGTTGTTGTTGTGGTTGTTGTTGTTGTTGGTGTTGTTGTCGTTGTTGTTGTTGTTGGTGCTGTTGTTGTTGTTGTTGTTGTTGGTGCTGTTGTTTTAGTTGTTGTCGTTGTTGTTGTTGGTGCTGTTGTTGTTGTTGTCGTCGTGGTTGTTGTGGTTGTTGTTGTTGTTGTTGTTGTCGTTGTTGTTGTTGTTGTTATTTTTGTTGTTGTTGGGAAGAGACTTGATTTTTCAGCTGCAAATACGAGGACGACGAGTTTGTGTTCGTCAAGCAGCGCACTGATCGATCGCACCCGAACGGATTCGCGGCTCATGGTTGGTTTCCCAAAGTTGTTGTTGTTGTTGTTGTTGTTGTTGTTGCTGCTGTTGTTGTTGTTGTTGTTGTTGTTGTTGTTTTTGTTGTTGTTGTTGTTGTTGTTGTTGTGGTAAGAGTTTCGCCTTCAGTTCCAACCATGATGGTGCGACTTTTTTCCAAGCCCGTTTACACGAACTTTATTCAAATACATATAAAAGTGCCGAATTCAACATTGTAAGGTAATAAGCGATATTGTATAAACGTTTGGGCTCAGCCAAACCAACACTGGATAAATATCTCTGATTACAGAAATCTTCGAGCTGATGAAGCGTCCGGTGACCAAGGACATGATCATCAAGTACATCAAGGAAGCCGGTGAGTGAGTGAATGCGTGAGTGAGTAAGTGAGTGACTGAGTGAGTGAGCGAGCGAGTGAGTGAGGCAGAAAGTCAAAGAGTGAGAGATGAAGTGAGTGTTTCAAGTAAAGCTTGATCAAAGCATCTTTTTCTCCTAAAGTAAATCTAAGCACGCACCTGTTCACACGTGTGCAACTCATCGGTGTCTGTCATGCACTATGTTGTTAAATTACGACGTGGAGAAAGGTTTCAACTGGAAAAAATTTGAACACGCTCGGAAAGCAATTTGAATTCAAACTAAAAATACGCGCAGAATTTTTTTCAGTTACATGAAACTATGTACTTACTAAAATCTGTATTGATTGCAGGTGGTGCAGCTGGTGGTCGAAACCTGGATCCTGAGGTGGATGACCTGCTGCAAGGACTCGGTCGTCACCGAGTGCGTTGAGTTCACGAGATTAGGGCCTACTATCTATCAGGACAACTATCTATCATTTTGTATCCGTCCCACTATCTATCAAGACCACTATCTATCAACCGCAGTAAACCAATATCAATCAGGGCAACTATCTATCACCGTATATTTCTTGTGTCCACAATATATCATCACTACAAGAATATATCACCAGCATGTTATGCAACGGTATCCGTTTACACGCAGACATTAGAGGACGAGAAGGGGTGGGAAAAGTGGAATTCCCCCCTCTTTGGCGGTTTCAAAATGTAGAGTTTGTTCCTTAAGGTGTAGGTAAAATGAACTAAGTCCCACCGATTTCCCCCTCTTTGAGAAAATTCCCCTCCCTTTGGAGGATTAGCTCGTCCGCCAGTGCACGCAGAACACATTTGTCATCAGCTTATGTGTCATGTGAACTGTAAATGAACGCAAAAGCGATTAATTGATTCATTTATTCGCGCCCTCGGTAAACAATTAATGCATCGTGAAATATAATATAAAAAAAATGACTGTATAATATAAGTCACACTACCTTCCTTTGATTGATATGGGACTTCTATCAGGCATCGCCGTATTGTTTTTACTCATTTTCCATGTTAGGTCCTCGTTGAGAACGGTTGCATAATAAGGACGGTTAGGCGTTCTGAAGCGTTCGACCTTGAGGAAGCACAAAGACAGACCTCAACCATCGTATCAACTATCATAATGATCAACTCACTTATTATGTTTACGGAAACAAAGTATATTAAAGCAACGAAATCTATCAGTTGAAAACTATCGTTATATGCGGACCAATGGCTCTTGGTTTCAAGTTTAAGATCAATATACATACGTACACCAGCGTCCACTAGCGGACGAGAAGGGGAGGGAAAAGTGGAATTCCCCCCTCTTTGGCGATTCAAAAAAGTAGCATTTGTTCCTTAAGGTGTAGATAAAATGACCTGAAAACTGCCAATTCCCCCCTCTTTGGGAAAATTCCCCTCCCTTTGAAGGTTTGACTCGTCCGCCATTGCCAGCGTCGGAAAAGTGGAATTCACCACTCTTTGGCGTTCTTAAAAGATATAGTTTGCTCCTTGTTGTAGTTGTAGATAAAACGGTATATTTTTTGCCGATTCCCCCTCTTCTTATATCATTTATGTCAGTCAAATATTCAGTCCCTTAATATGTCAGTCAGG
Source organism: Daptonema setosum (assembly GCA_964036265.1). NCBI lineage: Eukaryota > Metazoa > Nematoda > Chromadorea > Monhysterida > Xyalidae > Daptonema > Daptonema setosum. Next base: position 1,066,208 of record OZ038444.1, read on the forward strand.
CAGTCAGTCAGTCAGCCGATGACTCGGTCAGTCGATATTGATTGTATGGTACTTATGTAATGTAAAATATGTACATAGGGTATGTAAAATAACAAGAAACAACTAATGACAAATGTGTTCTGCGTGTAAACGGATACCGTTACATAACATGCTGGTGATATATACTTGTAGTGATGATATATTGTGGTGATAAAAAATATCCGGTGATAGATAGTTGTCCTGATAGATAGTGGTCTACTGCGGTTGATAGATAGTTGTCATGTGGTAAATTTGATATATAGTTGCACACAATTATTATGATATATAGTGGTTTTGATAGATAGTTGGCCCCAACCGTTCACGACGTCCGATTACAAGAAACAACGAATCACCGAGTTAAAAAAAATATTTTTGGCGCCAAACTAGAATTTTGAATTTGTTTTCATTCTTGTCATTTTGTTTGTTCTGGCTCATGTTGATGTGAAGAAACAGGATAAACATCAGAAAGAATTTTTTTATCCAATTATCTTTATTCATTTATGTTGCGTTGCGTTGCACTCATTACAGAACTAAACCGTTATCGTTTGATAAAGCAGATTTGTTTCATTCATGTTATGTACATTGAACGGTTTTGTTACAGATTTTTATGTCAGAATATGTTGAATATTTCTGTTAATCCGTGATCAAAGAAGCTGCAAACTTCATTCATTCATTACATGTGTCCCATAAAGCGCCTTTACTTTATCTCACCCACAATTGGCTGGTTGGTTGTGTTTTGTTCCACTTTGAGTAAAAATATTCCAATAGAAGGCAGTGGCTGTCGTTGCCGTATTAATTAATGATGCACCCTGGTGAATTTCAGGACATTTCCTATATTGCGAAATCCTAAACCTTGGGTTATCGAGAGTTTTTTGTTCAAATTGGATTTAAAACTGGCTTAATCCTAAAAAACAGGACATAAAATTTGAACAACAAACGAGTGTTGTGCATATTGTCATAAGGGGATCTATGAAACTAAACAAGCAGCAAAAATGCCCCCAATAGCATAAAAACTCTAAAGATATTGTGAAATGTGAAAAGAGGGTAGGCTATCGTACCCATCCCTGAATTTGGACAATAAGTCATAGTTTTTTATTCTCAAAATCAAAATTGTTTACGAAACTTAAAAAAACGTTTGATAAAAAACAAGAATTTGACGACATTTTTTCGGAGATTTCCTCGCCCCTCTGGTGGATTACTCATACGCCACGGGCTAACAGTCTAAACTCAACTTATGTTGCCTGCGAAGGTTCGGCTAAGGCTGATACCTGCACAGGCTGCCCAAAATGGCAAGATATCAATTGTCTTCCCATCAATTGACTCATTTTCCGCGTCACATTTCGCCCCTTTTTAGTAGACATTTTTGTAGACATTAGTGAAATTCCCCCCACTTTGGTAGTTTGAAAAATTGGAGTTTGCTTGCCCCTCTAGGTGTATAATATGTAAAATGGCCTCAAAACTGTTGATTCCCGTCTCAGTGAGGAAATGCCTCGCCCTTCGCAGGGTCACCATGTTATCCAGTATAATAAGCAGGGTTTGGTAAATAAAAAAATAGGCCCATTTAATTCTAAAAATAATTTATTTATTTATTTTTTATTTATTTTCAAGGAAGGAAATTTTATCCCAAAACGCACAGCCAACCCAAAATATTTTTTATGTTTTTTCTTGTATGTATAACTGAGGTTCGAATATTTCGCGACAGTTTTCCGGGACAATGCCGGTACAGTTTTTTTGTAAAAAAATTCAAGCACACTATTTTTTGTTTGTTTTTGTAACATTTTTTCACAGGCACATTAGTTTTTAATTTTTAATTTCAGGTGTGTGGCAAAAGTCTTACAAAAAAATCGGTGAATTTGTCGCTTTTGTCGCGAAATATTCGAACCTCAGTTATAAAACTCTGGTTGTTTACCCCAATACCAAATGTAAAACAGTTCCAGCAACCAATTAAGACTAGTATGATCATGCAGCTCATGTGCGTTTGAAAATGTCCATCATTTTACCAAAAAATAAAAAAATTATATTCCCCGTTTTTTTCATCATAAGTGAGAAGGATCACATAGTTCAATGCCTGTGTTTGACTGTGTAGCTTGATCCGGGTGTTTTCTTATTATCGAAAAAACTCAAGAAATAGGTATACTTTTTTCAAACAATGAATTCGCTACGGTTGTGTGCTATAGCGTATTCACGCCGTCTGTGTCAGCGCGTGCAGCAGAAAAAGTCGTTCATGAAACATTATTTGTCACCGTTAGCGGATGAGAAGGGACAGAACAAGTGGAATTTCCTTCTCTTTAAAATGAGAAAAAGTATAATTATTTCCTTGGGTGTGTGTAAAATGACCTGGAGACTGTCGATTCTAATTTTTTGAAAAAAAAGTTCACTCTGCTCGGTGGGTTGGATTTCCGATCATCCGTTTTCTCAACGGTCATTTCCGTCAGTCATTCAGTCAGTCATTCAGTTAGTCAGTCTGTCAGTCAGTCAGTCATTCAGTCAGTCAGTCAGTCAGTCAGTCTGTCATTCAGTCAGTCAGTCAGTCAGTCAGTCAGTCATTCAGTCAGTCAGTCAGTCAGTCAGTCAGTCAGTCAGTCATTCAGTCAGTCAGTCACTCAGTCAGTCAGTCATTCAGTCAGTCAGTCAGTCAATCAGTCAGTCAGTCAGTCAGTAGTTGGTTAGCGCGTCAGCAGCTAGAGCTGAAGGTCGTGGGTTCGAGTCCCACCAGGAAGCTGTATTTTTTCAGCTATTCTGGTGACGAACTGTCTATCAGTCAGTCAGTCAGTCAGTGAGTCATTCAGTCAGTCAGTCAGTCAGTCAGTCAGTCAGTCAGTCAGTCAGTCATTCAGTCAGTCATTCAGTCAGTCAGTCATTCAGTCAGTCAGTCAACCAGTCAGTCATTCAGTCATTCAGTCAGTCAGTCATTCAGTCAGTCAGTTAGTCAGTCATTCAGTCAGTCAGTCAGTCAGTCAATCAGTCAGTCAGTCAGTAGTTGGTTAGCGCGTCAGCAGCTAGAGCTGAAGGTCGTGGGTTCGAGTCCCACCAGGAAGCTGTATTTTTTCAGCTATTCTAGTGACGAACTGTCTATCAGTCAGTCAATCAGTCAGTCATTCAGTCGGCCAATATTACACTCTTTTTTTGCTTTTATCAACTGCGCCTTGGAGTTATTAATCGGGTGAGTCAGTAGATGAGTAAGTGTGAGTGAGTGAGTGAGTGAGTGAGTGAGTGAGTGAATGAGTGAGTGAGTGAGTGAGTGAGTGAGTGAGTGAGTGAGTGAGTGAGTGAGTGAGTGAGTGAGTGAGTGAGTGAGTGAGTGAGTGAGTGAGTGAGTGAGTCTAATCTGTTCTTCAAAAAGAAAGTTGTTCACTGTTTCATTTTGTTAACGTGAGCTCACCTCACTAGGGGACGAGCCAAACCTTCAAAGGGAAAGGGAAGGAAATACTTCCAAAGAGGGGGGAATCAGCGGAAATTAGACCATTTTATTTGTTAGACCTTAGGGAGCAAATCATACTTTTCCGAAATGCCAAAGATGGGGAATTCCACTTTTCCCATTCCTTCTTGTCCGTTAGTGCTTCAAAATGGGGGAACTCCCAGTTTGAGACCATGTACATTGAGTGAGACCTACACCTTAAGCAATAAATTCAGCTTTTTAGAACTGCCAAAGAGGGGGGAATTCCACCTTTACGTTCCACTCCACCCACGTCCGCTAGTGCGTCTGCTGTTTCTGGTTGCGGCTTATGTATGTACATACAGGGTGGGGCAAAAGTAACTATACACTTGTTGGAGGCCAATTTCTCAAAAAAATCATATTGAGTGTTTATGATGTTATGAGCAATATATACGTTATTATACCTGAAAAAACTGATTCTGATGTCTATTTGACCGTATCTTGAGTTATTTTTTATTTTAAACAGGATTTTCAGTATTTTCATGGTTTTTTCCTTTTTAACGTTTTTAAGTGACCTCGTGGTCTAATCAAAATCCTCAATAAAGGATACGAAGTGTATAAAACGTTTCACTTGATGTATCTGAATGAGAATCGAATGATTTCATCTTCAGAATATCTCTATGGTTCAATTCGATACTGATAACATGGTAAGGCGCGTGTTCAAGATGCCTGAACCACTTTTCGCGGTTTTTGGATTATTGACAAAACAGTTCAAGTTAAATATTTTAATGGACCCTATGGTACTAAAATAAGTTAATAAACATGAAATTTATTGTTTTTAATTGCTTTAAGCTGAAAAATAAGAATTTTGAATTTTACCATTTTCAGACTAAAATCGGTGATTTTTATAGAAAAAGAGGCAATTATTTTATTTATTATGCATGAATTAAAACTTACTCTCCTGTTAAACGTTTAAGAATATTTTTCTACATTCTATATTAAATACCAACATAAATTTTCGTCAAATAACAGTTGATATGGCGAGATAACTGACAAAAATCACTGAAAACAACCGAAAATATGGCGAATTTCGAGAAAAAAGACGCATAAATCATGAAATAAATTGTTGTAAGTTAAAATAAATAGCAGAATCAAAATTTTCAGGTGTTTTAGCATCTGTTTAGATTGTTTAATCATATTGATGCAATATAATTTCTTTGGAGAAATTTTGCGTCAACAAGTGTATAGTTACTTTTGCCCCACCCTGTATGTACTGGTGGAGGAGCCGAACCTCCAAAGATAGGTGAATCTTCCCAAAGAGCGGGAATTGCAGAAATTAGACCATTTTACATATACCTTGCGGAACAAACTCTACTTTTTGGCCCATCCGCCAAAGAGGGGGAATTCCACTTTTCCCTCCTCTTCTCGTCCGCTAGTGTATGTATGGGTTGTTTTGATGGCATTTACGCTGTTCCCCACTGACCACGTGCATGTGCAAGTGCACGCACTAGCGGACGAGAAGGGGAGGGAAAAGTGGAATTCCCCTCTCTTTGGCGATTTCAAAAAGTAGAATTTGTTCCCTAAGGTGTAGGTAACATGATATATTTTCGGCCGATTCCCCCCCCCCTCTTTGGGAAAATTCCCCTCCCTTTGGAGGTTTGGCTCGTTCGCCAGTGAGTGCACGAACCAGCGAGCGAGATAATCTGAAAAAAGTCGAATTTCTCCTGTTTGGCAGAAAAGGTTTCATTTTGTTCTTCCAGGTGTGAGTAAAGTGGCCTCAAATTCATGGATTGCCCCCATCGATTAACAGAATTCCCTTCCTATAAAAAGGTGCTCATCCGCCAGCTGTTGGCATGCGTTGAACCACGTGCATGGGAGTGCAAGCTTAGGCGGACGAGAAGGGGTGGGAAAAGGGGAATTC
>OZ038444.1:1071722-1113531 GCA_964036265.1 Daptonema setosum
ACTCCAATACACATTCACTCACTCACTCAATCACTCACTCACTCACTCACTCATTTAATCACTCACTCACTCTTTCACTCGTCCACTAACTCACTCACTCACTCACTCACTCACTGACTCACTAATTCAATACTCACTCCCTTACCCATTCTCTCACTTATTCGCTCATTTACTCAATCACTCACTCACTTTTTCACTCGAGCACTCACTCATTTAATGCTAAAGCCCGTATGTTATTTCTGCAAGCAAACGTACTTGCCAAACATCTGATAATGAAACATCAGTAGCCTCAACTCAACTCGGTTGACACCATAGGTTAACACCAGAGCATGGGGTGATGATGATTGATGTGCGTGTTAAAACTGATTGTCTGATGTTTCATTATCAGAAGTTTTGGGCACGATTTTTGTTTGCAGATACAACATACGGGCTTTAAATCACTTTCTCACTCAATTACTCATTCACTCCTTAACTCAATACTCATTCACTAACTTACCCCTTCACTCAATCACTCACTTAACAATTCACTCACTCACTCACTCACTCACTCACTCACTCACTCACTCACTCACTCACTCACTCACTCACTCATTCACCCAACTGTGAATAACTCTTTCACTAACTGCTGAACCCGGGACATTTTCTTTCTGTAAAACCTTTTCCTCACTTGCAAAAAGGCATCGATCGAAACGAAATATCGAAACGGTTCGTTTCGATATCGTTAACACAACGCACCAAAAAATAATTTGTATTTATTTAAAAATTTTATCCGAGCAGAACTGAAAATCAAATCAATACGTGTCTAAAATTATTTACTAATTTTCAGCAAACAAATCTGTGAAAAACGACATCGATCATCGTCCGAGATATTTTGATATAAAAATTGAATAGACTTCTGGCGAAAATTGATCGCCGATCGAAAGAGCTGAGTGAGTTTAACTATTTCGGCAATTTGTAATCGGCGTTTTGAATATTCAACGATGGAGTCGGATGCCAGGGCGGACGGATCCGAGGTGGAAACGGATCAGCCGACCAGTTCGTTGAAGCGACAAGCCGGCGGTCATGATGCGCTGCAGGTTGGCTTTTTATTTTATTTATTCTCACTTCGAAACAATGTACGAAGACTTGGATGTGAACGAGAAGAAATAAACACCAAAGAGGGGGAATTCCACTTTCCACCCCTCTCGTCCGCTAGTGAGTACTGATTTTGGAGTGTATTTGATCATTCAAATTATTCGACTCGTCTAGTCCAGCTCCTAGTCTCGTTTAGTTCAATTTCCAATCTGGTGCAGGTGCAGTATAGCACTAACTTCAAAAGCATATATCGTCTATTCGGTCATCAAGTGTCGTCTAATCTAGCTTCTTGTTTTCCTTGTCTACTAGAGTTCCTATCCAGTCCGGTCTAGCTCCTAGTGTCATCTAATTAACCTTCCAGTCTGATCCAGCCTTGCGTCTAGGACGGCCTTGTTTAGCTTCTGTTCTACTCTAACTTCCATTCTAGTTTCTAAATCGTCTAACCTAACTTCTATTCTGGCCTTTTCTGGCTCCCTTGATCTTGTCTAGTCTGCCAGTGCCAACAAACAAGTCTCGTTCAATTTTGTTTCTAGTCTGTTCTGGTATAGCTCCGGCTCCGGGTCTATTTCAGCTCCTAGTTTAGTTCCTTCCTAGTCTGCTTGTACTGTACGAGTCTAGTCTGATCCAGTCTAGCTTCTATTCTGGTCAACTCCAGGTCCCAGTCGCATACTTGGTCTAAAATCAAGTCTAGCTTATAGTTTAGTCTAGTCTAGTTTAGCTCGTAGTATGTATGTCCTATTATAGCGCTCAATGTTGTCTAGCTCCTAGTAGTCTAATTCTAGTAATTTGGCCTTTCCCTACTCTGAGACTTACTTAGAGCAAGTCACTCACCCTGAGAAAAAAAGGATTTCCCTTTACTCTCTCCAGCCCCATTACGCTTTCCGGCGATCAATTCTGCATTAGATCCCAGATTCCTTGGATTTAAACGTCCGCCCCCGGCTGTTTAACTTTCATTCAAATGTTGATCGAGTCCTCACTTCAACTTTGTTTTCAAATGAAACTAACGGTTCTTCAACTTCAGATAATCGAAACAGTGGAGGGTGAGCACGAGTTCCGTCTGGCCATCGATGCACTCGAATCAGTACTGCTCGATAAACGTGTCGCTGATAAAGAGGTCGAGTTTGATTTAAATTCGAGTATCTTTTATCTTTCATTTGACAGGCCACCAACCAATTCATCTCAATTAATCAGTAGCGCTAACGTGACCGGTAAAAAGTTTGTAAAAATTCATTATTCGGCTCCGTTCCGCCTAATGAACGAGCCTTAAAAATTCTGTTTTTCCAAAATTCAACATATTTTCTGATGGGATAAAAAATTTGGATAGCGATTTATCAGCATCAGCATAGTGAACTATAATTAACATTGTTGTTGTATTCATTTGTAGATAAATTGTTAGGTTTTTGCCTTTTTCACGAGTTTTTATATTCAGGTAGCCGTCGTATCAGTGGCCGGCGCCTTCCGCAAAGGCAAATCATTTCTGCTCAATTTTCTGCTGCGCTATCTAAAGAATCTGGTTGGCTTAATCAGTAGAAGTAAATCTTGTAATATGTTACTCATCTCTATGAAAAGTGAGTTTCGTCCTGCAAAAAGTGGCTTGTTTTGTTTGTGGTGGGGTTATAGAAATTAAGTCATATTTAAAAATTAAAAACAAACCCGTATGCATATTTGGAAACTGCACCCACTTTTTGTCAAAATCCCAAATTCGACTTTTTCATTTTGGATTCACGGAAAGGCTAAACTATGCTATCTCCTTGACTAACGCACAGTCTATGCTCGGAACTAAGCCTAAGCCGTACAAACAATCAAATGGTTATTAGCTGTCGTTGGGTTGCACGAGTTCTGACAAAAAGTGGGTGCAGTTTACAAATATGCAACCCGTATGCGATGTGTCGTTCTTGGAAAGTATCTCGCTCTGATCAATGCTACTTCAGATCAAGTGATAACAGTTGTCGGGGTTCTTTTTTAATGCAAAAACGTTACCAAAAATACAAAAATTCCGACTTAGGCTTAGGCTAATACAGTTGCCTAAGTTGAAATTTTTGATGTTTTTGGCATTACCAAAAAAGAAACCCGAAAGTTGTTGATGTTGAGCATAATCAAGTTGAGTCGAGTCGAGTTGAAGTGTATGATTTCATGATTTGAAATGAAACAGTTATCAACTGCCGGGCATGCTCTTCTATATTTTAATCTTATTAACCAACTCGTTTTTATTTAACCTTTTCAATAGTTTATGAAACTTGTTTTTTACAGTACCTTTTCGATAATTTATGCAAGTTGTTTTTATTTAACCGTTTCAATAATTTATTTAACTTGTTTTTTACTTTACTTTTTCAATAATTTCTTCAACTTATTTGCAGGAAGCGGGCAACGATGAATGGCTGGGCATGTCGGACGCCAAGTTGGAGGGTTTCAGCTGGCGTGGCGGCGCCGAACGCGAGACCAACGGCATTCTACTCTGGCCGCATCCGTTTATTATTAAAAGACCCGACGGAAAAGAGGTACTTGCATTGGGAGAATCATTGCATTGAGGGGGCAGAGGGAGTTACCCTACCCCCGCTTTTCAGGGTGGTCGGGTAGCCTACCACCCCCCCCCCCCCCCGACTCGAAATTTCCGAGTAAATCAGCCTGGAAACTCGTTTGAAACTCGATTTTTTTATTTGACTGATTTTTTTTTATTAAAAATATGTTTTCTGGGTCAATTTTTTTAGTCAAAACCTGAAATAACCCTGTTCATGTGATGTTTATACCTTATAATAGAAATTTTTAGGCAAAAAACATGTGTTTTGCGAAAAAAAACTTCACCCCTTCCCGTCCCAATCCCCACTTTTTGGGGTGGGGTGGGTAATCTGAGATTTCCAGATTCTACCCCAGTCCCAGAACCCCCGACCCAAAAAACGCCAGTTGCTGGCAACTGTCAATATTGTGGTTTATTATTATCGAGTTACCCCGTGTCGTATATATTTAATTTTATTTCAGGTGGCCGTGTTGTTGATGGATACGCAGGGCACGTTTGATAGCCAATCAACGGTCAAGGATTGTGCCACCATATTCGCCCTCTCAACCATGATCAGCAGCGTTCAGGTTGTTTCATACCCTTTGCTGGCCTTTTTGCCTCACTTTTGTCCTATTTGTCGCCTGTCTAGTCTAGGTGCGTAGGTCGCCAGCCTGGAAAACTGACGGTCCTAAGTTCGAAACCTGACCTTAGACACAGATCCTGACGCGTTTCACTGGGGTTTCTGCCATTGCCAGCGGGTAGCGTGGTCTATGGAAACAATTTTTATTAACTAGAAGTCTAGAAACCCTGACCAAACTATAAATGTAAGTTTTTATGTTTCTATTTAATAATATTATGTCAAACATCACACATATGCGGTTATTAGGAAACTATATTTTCCTGCGATTTATCGTCTATTTTCAACGTGTTCCAGATCTACAACCTGTCACAAAACATCCAGGAGGACGACCTCCAACACCTGCAGCTCTTCACCGAATACGGTAGATTGGCACTCGATTCGTCATCCGCCAAACCATTTCAGGTGAGTTTTGTGTACAGAAATGGAGATAATTGGGCCCATCTAGGGTTCTAGTAGTGATCAGGGTAGTTCAAATAAAACAATGAGGCCAATTGTTTTTTACCTAGTTTTATTTATTTTAAATTTTTTCAAAACCTGCCCATAGAGCAAAAAACCGTAAAAATTATTTTTGAGAGGGTCGTTTATGTTGTTATAAATGTATCTTTATAGTGAAAGGTACATTTTTGTATCTTTTGTTGCAACGTTAGACATACTGAACAGAAACTCACAGGTACACAAACACTAATTATTCATAAATTTCCACCGAATAACCCGAAATTGAAATTTCCTCAATTGTTTTTTTCCTTGTTTATTTATTTGACATACCCTGCTAAGCCTAGTCAATTTAGGAAACAATTATGTGGGTTAGCTTGATTTGAAAGTATTTTTATAAAAATATTTTGATCAAGTAAAAAATGTTTCAGTCTGTTCTGTTTCGTAATACTTTTCTTATTATTATTCTCCTTAACTAGGTAACAACGCTTCTTTGTTCCAGACGCTGCTGTTCCTGGTGCGCGATTGGTGCTATCCCTACGAGGCCGAATACGGGTTTGAGGGTGGGCAGCGCATTCTTGAACGACGATTGCAGGTTAATCAGTTGATAATATAATTATATTCTTTATTATTCACAGAAAATGGATTTTAATTTCTCCACTTCGGCCCCTACTGTCGCTTTTCTGCATGCCGTTCTTCTTACCACCGAGGCACCACCTGTGCTCGAGGTCTAAATAGAAAATTTCGAAGTCAATAAATAAATTGTTATAATGTTTATATTAAATACGTGATGAAAGTTTCAAAGATAGTTAGGTAAACGTAAAGAAGATATATCTTTATTCTCGAACGTGTAAGATGTGATTACAAGTCTCTTCGCAAAACTTTAGCCTAAATGCTCATTGATTTTCTTTCAAAAAATCTGCTTCGTGAAGTGAACTAGATTGAAGGAGAATTCTTAAAGAAAGGTTTTAGGATTTAGGCATTAAGATATAAACTGATCTATTATGTGAATTACTGATTTTCGAACACAGGCGTGACCTCGATTCACTCGCTTTCGCTAACACTTCTTTGATTTCGATATAACAAACGTTTTTAGTATGTGGTATTGTTATCTGGTATTTTGAATGCGTTTGACTCATGGTGTAGACGTGTTCATAGTTGTATAACAGGTTTTATTATTAATATTATCATTTGTCCATTGAAAATTCAATATTAATGATATTTTATTGTTGGAAACGGTGTTTATAACATGTTTAAAAAAACATATTTGTTTATTGGCGGACGAGGCAAATCTCCAAAGGAAGAGGAATTTAAAAAAAAAAAGGGAATTGCCAGTTTCGAAGTTATTCAACGTTCTCGTACTCTTCAACTTTTCCAACTCGGCTAATAGGGGGAATCCCACCTTTCCCTCTCCTTCTCGTCCGCTATTGTTTACGTTGTTTGTCAGTTTGTGCGTGTTTTCCCTGTTTTAACCTGGTCAATAACAGACTCAAGTCCCGGCTGAGAACGTCGAATCCGCAAAGAACACCAATTCCGACACAAAGATCAAAGGCATCGTAAGTTTATGCTGCTGTACTTGTAAATAACTAATTTTGGTGGTGGTTTTTTTTTATTTTCTGAGATCATTCTTCTGGTTTTATCATTGGGATCGGACTGTTTTTTGGGTGTTTTTTTTCGTTTCTTCAAGTGTCTTTTTGTAAATGTTTTTAATAATGGAATGTCTTATATTGGGAGCTAATCTTAATGAATGCATGAGAAAGATTAGTTTTGCTTAAAAAGCAGGTAGTTTATTTGTATATCCTGGTTACAGTTGTTTTGTTTTCCCTGGTTTGTGTGCGTGGCGTGTTTTCGTGTTTTACTCTAACTCTCGTTCTCTCTCTAGTCTCTTCGGCCTATCATGTTGTTCCTATCTTACTTCAGTTGTAAAACAGGGTTCCTTCTTTATTTCTTTCATCAATTCAAAACTAAGCTCAGTTTCCATAATTTTAGCACAAATTATTTTCGAGATAAACTCTCTCATTCTGCAGTCGACTCAATTGTTCTTGAGTCATTTTGCATTGGATCAGGAGGGCCAGAAAAACTGGAACCTAAAAATTCAATAATCGACCACGAGTCAGTTCACCGGATCTCCTAGCAAACACGCCCGAAATCCAACTCAATTTGATCAGTGTGGCTTGAGTTTTCCGTGTCCCATGCAAAATGAGTCAAGAAATGCATAAGTTTCTCAGAAAACGGGTGTTTTGAATATTCTTTCATATTATTTTTTTGCCATTATAGGTATCCGACCGGCAGCACCCCGAGCTGCAGCAGCTGCGCGAGCACATCCGCGCCTGCTTCGCTGACATCAAATGCTTCCTCATGCCACACCCCGGCCTTAAAGTCGCCACCAGTCCCATGTTCAAGGGCGAGCTCAAAGGTTCTGTTTTTTCTTTTCTATCAGGTGTTTTTGGGATTGAAGTTCAGCTTTTTGTAATCATGCGGTTAGCACTTAACCTACTAATGTTTTTTCTACGGAAAAAACTCGGCCTGCCGGCACTGGGTGTCATGATGTAGAAAGGTATATTTTCGATATATCGTATTGGCATTTTGCACTCACCTGTACTACCCGAAACCTAGAAAACCCAGTTTTATTAAAATAAACAATAACACTCTTTTGTTACTCCTTGTTTAATTATTTATCTTTTTTGTTCTTCAGACATCGAGGACGAATTCAAAACGCAGCTGCGAGCGCTCATCCCACGCATTCTGGCACCGGCCAACATCAAGATGAAGGAGGTCAACGGCAATCGGGTCACTTGCCGGCAGTTGCTGTACTTTTTCCAGGTTGGAAAATACTTTTCGTTTTGCAGAACATTTCATTGGAGGAGAAATCTATAGCTTAAATCAGAAAATCAGCATTAAATGACGTGATGTCGTTTAGTCCGTCATCCTTTCGGATTGCTTGCAATTAAATCGAACAGAGTAGAAATTTATTAGTTATTTAGTGATTCAAGATGTTTTTAAGTTATATTTTAATTCAATTGTGAACAGTTAATAATAATTTCAACAAATAAGTGTTTGAATTCATTAAGTAACATAACATAATTATGATCACCTTATAACATAACATATTTCATGGTCACCTTCTTCAGGCGTACATCAAGATCTTCCAAGGCGAGGAGCTGCCCGAGCCCAAGTCGATGCTGATGGCGACGGCCGAAGCCAACAACCTGGCGGCTGTATCGAGTGCCAGGGCGTTGTATTCCAGGGCCATGGAGGAGGTGAGTTTATCCATGCACTGTTAAGCTAACATTACATTCAGGTCTTCGTTTTATATAAATGTACTGGTCTGACATCAGTATTATATATATTATAGCCGTGAAAATTAAGATGAGGATGCTCATCACCTCTCAGACACGGAGTCAAATCTTTTTTTCAATCTCTGCTTTATTAATCTTCCAACACACTGAAAACGATGTGAGGAGAACGTGGGCTGTAATATGATAGAATATAATTAATATTTACGCCGACAAACGACATTTCTGTTGAACGCAAAATGACTAACCTTAGGTGTTAATTTTTTACAACAATTTTTATTGTTTATTTTGCCAGGTTTGTGGTGGTGACACGCCGTACATGTCCACCAACGACCTGGTCGTTGAGCACGAACGCTGTCGGGAAGAGGCCATGCTCGCCTTCAAGGCCATCCGCAAGATGGGCGGAGCCGAATTCTCTTCCGCCTTCCTGGAGAAACTCGATGAAGAGATCTTTGTTGGTGGTTTTATTGTTGTTGTCGTGGTTGTTGTTGTTGTTTTGTTGTTGTTGTTGTTGTTGTTGTTGTTGTTGTTATTGTTGTTATGGTTGTTGTTGTTTTTATGTCGTTGTTCGAGTAAATATGTGGTTTTTCTTAAATCATTCACCTGTCGATAATCTTAATTCAGAACTCCGAGTCCTACTTGAAAGTATCGCTTAGTGGTTTTTCAAAAAACTTTTTCGAGAATGTTTTTCAAAAATTATAAATTGATCTTGCAATCTTGATTTACAAAAATGAAGCGATTTCAGGAAGCATACGAGAATTTCGTGCGCGTCAACGAGGGCAAGAATCTGTTCAAGTCGATGCGAACCCCGGCCGTGCTGTTCGTGCTTCTCGTTATTGACTACATATTACAGGAGGTTGGTGGTATTAGTCGCTTGTCTAGCTTACTGGTTAGGGCGCCAGCCTCGGAAACTGGTGGTCCTGGGTCGAAACCCGACTTAAAACACATACCCTAACGCGTTGCTGTAAGGTTTCTGCTGTTGCGCGTCAGTTTATTCAACTCTCCGGCCACTACGAAACACTGGCGGACGAGCTAAATCTCCAAAGCGAGGGGAATGTCGCCAAAGAGGTGGGGGGGGGGGGGGGGGAATCGGCTGTTTCCAGGTCATTTAGCCTACACCTTCAGGCAGAGGTGGGCCGCAGGGGGCAGGGGGGTAGGGGGGTTTACCCCCCCCCACTTTTCAGGGTCGGCGGGTAGCCTACCCCTCCCCCCTAGACAAAAATTTAGGTCGCCTACCCCCTCCCCCCCTACTCGGAATTTTTGAGAAAATCGGCCTCAAAACCTCGATTTTGAGGCTCATTTTTCAAAATTTTCTGGCTGTAAGAATTTTTTTTTGAAGAAACACGTTTTCTGGGTTAATTTTCTTGGTTAAAACCTGAAAAAAACCGGTATATGTGATGTTTATACCATATAATAAAAGATTTTTTAGCAAAAACAAGCAAAAAACAAGCGTTTTATGCGAAAAAAATTTTTTCTACCCCCCCCCCCCCCCTACCCGACCTTACCCCCCCCCCACTTTTCGGACAGGTCGGGTAAAATGGGATTTTCTGTCGGCTACCCCCCCCCCCCCCCCCCCACCCCCTGCAAAGTGCCAAAAAACCCGGCCCACCCCTGCCTTCAGGAACAAATTCTACTTTTTGAAAAAGCCAAAGAGGGGTAATTCCACTTTTCCCACCCCTTCCCGTCCGCTAGTGCTACGAAAACACCATTATGATATGAAGAAGGGATCACAAAATGCCGTGCATCTCAATTGTTAGAACGTTGACCACAGAAACCTTTGGAAATGGAGTGTCATCCGTCGCCCTAATTATTTGAAAGCATCAAGTACCGATTTCAGTGAATATGACTTTTTCCTGTAGAATGGAAAAACCAAATGTTCTCTATTTTGTTCTGTTTAGGATGAACATTCAATATCTGGCATACCATACCGCTAATCACAATCATCATGACTCCAAACTTTTTCCAGATTTGCCAACTGTTGTATCTGAACGTGTTTGCGACGATGTTCTCCTCGCTGCTGGGCGGTGTCATCCTGACGCTGATCCTCTGGGCATACGCCAGGTATTCCGGGAACTTCCGCGAAGCCGGCAGCGCCATCGACGAACTTACCGAATGGATATGGGTCAATGTTGGTTTACAAGTATTATTTTTTTATTTATTCCTTGGAGTCGTAAGATGAATATCGCAATGTGCACATGGAGAAACCCCTGTTGTTGTAAATTTTCGGTCAGATCAAGGTATTTAGTCTTTTTTCTCTTTCATTGAAGTGAAAAAGGGACTCGGTTATAAACTGCGATGCGATAGTTGTTTTGTTGCTGAGATAGCTGTGCGTTAGTGTGGTTGTGGTTGTTGTGGTGGTGGTTATTTGCCAAGATTTTTTATTGTATATATTATATACGATTTATATAATGCCAAACGAGGGAGTTTTCATATTCTCAATATAACCAGTAAACCCATGAGTAGTGCAGTTTTCCCACTCGCGCCCTCATGATATTTGTGCAATTGTTCTTATAGTTTTTTTATTCCCACTAGTATTCATCATTCCATTCCTAGTTAGTGCTCCTTCTAATCCGGCTAACCCACACCACAGATTCTAAGAAAAGACTTTGAAGACTTCAAGTCGGCCGGCCTGCGCATGTCGTTAGCCAACATGACGGGCGGATATCTGGGTGGCGATGGCGGTAATGAAAGTGGTGGCAAAATGGCGAGAAAAGGTGGCAGATCGCGACATAGAAAGATGGTTGTGACGGGTGGTGATGAGGATGCCGACACCCAATCGGCCAATAGTCCACGCAATGACTCCAGTCGCCGACGGGCTTATAAGAAGTATAACTAGTATTTCAGTGCATGGTTACCAAGGAAATAAATTGGACGGCTAATTTTTTTCTAAATTTCCAAATCTCCGAAATTGTCGAAAGTGTCCTAAAACTGTAAAAAAGTATGATGATCATACGTATGTGCAATTCATACAACTTTCTTATATGGCAGGCAAAAAAGGTCGTAAAAACTTGGAAAAGGTGATAAAATTTTTTATTTGGTAACCATGGATGCGATTCTTGTTTTGTATGTTCGTTTTGTGGATGGGTCGCCAAATTGTTTGCCACTGACTGTGGGTGTGCAACTTATGAGTTTTGGCAGAGTTAAATTCCTGTACAATGATTTATGTTTACCGTTGATTCAAAAACCCGTTTTTTACCGTTTGTTTTGTACATTGTTGCACAGAAAACTTGTTTATGGGAATTTCAATAATCAGAATCTCATCATGGGCCTAAGTTCCACAGTCTCATTAAGTAGCCATAATGCCCTTCTGAAATTGGAGTAAATTTCAATTTGAAGAACAAGCGAAAAAATTCGGTTACAACAACAACATTCCACCAAGAGCAAGAAAGGTTTGGGCAGTATTTTCCATCTGGGATATAGCTTACATTCAGGCAAACTCTTGCAGCTCACTCCACATGACATGGGTGTTCATTTACGTAGTGAATGGCAAAAGTTAACTTCAATTCCGCATAATCTATCACGAATTCTTCTTCGCAATCGAACTTGAGAAAAAATCTTTATCAACGATTGTGTTTCTCCGTTTCTTTTATTGAAACGATTTTGTGTTTTATATGCCATAGTTTCATATCTCTTATTATTTCCTTCTCTCACAATTTCTTCTTATCACAATACTAATTATTATACGTCTTCAAAATTCAAAATAGGGCTCAATACTGGGCTGCGCAGTGAATAATCTACAATATATTGCTTTTACTATAGACATTTCAATGAATTGTCTTTTTCCCATACCATCGATTGTCATTTGTTAATTTTACTGATTGAATGATTCCGCGAGCTTGGTAATGAACTTCAGGTACAAAATAAGTGTTATGAAACGAAATTGAATAAGGAAAACCTTGAAATCTGGACGCCTCATCTGAACACGTCATCTTATGAAATCTCGTCCATTTTTGTGAAATTTGGTCGTCTACGTAGGATGATGTAATTCATCCATGTTTCTAAATTTACAAACTGTATGTCGTAAAGGGGTCAGCTTGTCGCAAATATTATGGATCCATGTGTTTTTCAGTATTTTTATTTATTTATGGTGATTTTGTCATAACAGCTACCACTGGCGGACGAACTTACCCTCCAAAGGGAGAGGAATTTCGTCAAAGAGGGGGAATTGGCAGCTTTCAGGCCATTTTACCTACACCTTAGGGAACACACTCTATTTTTTGAAACTGCCTAAGAGGGGGAATTTCACTTTTCCCACCCCTTCTCGTCCGCCAGTGACATCTACCGATCAAGCGGAGACGCACATTGCGGGACAGTTCAGTATATAGCATATCCAAGGTATCTTGTTGTTCAGCAGTTTTTTTTGGCGCGCAGTTCGAATTCAAATCTGTCTTCCGGCACGTGTAAATGTTGGATAGAAAAATTATTGTTTTAACAAGATCACATGTAGACAACTTGAGAATGTTGCGCTGAATTCTTTGTATATAGCTTGGCCAGGGTTTCTTGTTATCAAAAATAAATTTTGTGGGCATGTTACTCACCGTATGCAATGAATAAAATGCAATTTTTGTATATTATCAAAATGTTAGGTGGAAAAGAATTTATTTCTCGAAATTAAAAAAACGCGCCAAAAACAGATTTGAATTCGAATTGCGCGCCAAAAGGTTTTTGAGTAACAAGAAACCCTGGATAGGCTGTACATGTGTGCTTAGTCGCACTAGCGGACGAGAAGGGGTGGAAAAAGTGGAATTCCCCCCTCTTTAGGGCTTTCAAAAAGTAGAATTCGTTCCCTAAGGTGTAGGTAAAATGTTCTGAAATCTGTCAATTCTCCCCTCTTTGGAGAAATTCCCCTCTATTTGGAGGATTAACTCGTCCGCCAGTGCTTAGTCCTTCTTTAACGGTTCGTAGCGTAAATATATTTTTGATATCAAGCGATTCGTACCACTGGCGGATGAGCTAAACGTCCAAAGGGAGGGGAATTTCTTCAAAGAGTGGCGAATCGGCAGTTTCATGCCATTTCACCTACACATGAAGGACCAAATTCTACTCTTCGAAATCACCAAAGAGGGGAGTTCCACTTTTCCCACCCCGTCTCGTCCGCTGGGGATCTGTACATGTGGTTCGAGACACTAGCGGACGAGAAGGGGAGGGAAAAGTGGAATTCCCCCCTCTTTGGCAGTTTCAAAAAGTTTAGTTCGTTCCTTAAGGTGTAGGTAAAATAGCTTAGAAACTGAAAATTCCCCCTCTTTGGAAAAATTCCCCTCCCTTTGGGATTTTAATTCGTCCGCCAGTGGTTCGAGAGAATGAATGACGGGATTCATTCGAATTCAGTATATTGCTGGGACTAGCGGATGAGATAGGGTGGGAAAAGTGAAATTCCCCCTCTTTGGCGATTTCAAAAAGTGGAATTTGTTCTCTAAGGTGTAGGTAAAATGGTCTGAAAATCGCCAGTTCCCCGTCTTTGACGAACTTCCCCTCCCTTTGGCGTATTGGCTCGTCCGCCAGTGTGTGTATATGGTGTTCTTGGTGGTTGTAATGTTATCGTTCGGTATCAGAACGGACGGGGATGGGTTCAATGATTAAAAGAAGAGAGATTTTGAAAGAAGAGACAGAAAGAAACAGCTGTTAGTTGATGCGTCGTTAACTATGATTGTGATTTAGCAATTTCAATCAACATAAAATACATTGATTATTAATTTTTACCTACTAAGATATCGGTCTGTCCTGTTTATCCTAGCTTAGGAAAGCATGAGCTCTAATTAGGAGAGAAAAATGTGTAAACTACGTTGTTAGGTTATGTTTCAGATTCTATAAATCTGTATTTTTTCTGTTTTGGTAAAAAAACGTGGTGAAAATGAAACTATCTTGGGTTTACAAGTCTTTTCTGTTAGAGTCTGTTCCAAAGATTTGTTTGTTAGTTGTTGATTAGTTTGTTTCAAAAATCAAATTTTTTATAATTTAAATGACCAATTGAAAAAACTCTTTAATTGCAGGTGCTTTCTCCACTGTCAAAAGAGGGTGTCAAACAGGCAGCCGTGCTTCATCAACGTTTCTCTGAACAGCAAATCACGACCGCAACCGCCGCGGCCAGACAGCCGAAAAAGACGAGATAAAAATCGGATTTTTTTCAAATATTCAAGATTTTGCAATTTTCTATATTTTATTTCAATCACAAATTTTTATTATTTTATTATAATCACTCATATGTGAGCACGAAAAATTCTAAGTGTTTCTTTCATTGCGCAAATTGTTTTATTTCGTAATTATTTTTCCTATTATTATCTCATATTAAATGACCAAATGTTTCATATGTTGCGTACTTTACAGATATTGCTCCGTTTGATGGTAAATACAATTGTGTCTACTTTGCATTAACATTTTTAATTCAATTTATTGAGTTTGTGAACACATTTAATTAATCAAGTTTCTTTATAGTTATTGCCAATCCACTATTACGATCGTTGCCTGAATGTTCAAGGATCAGTTTGTACTTGGAAAACATAACTATCATGCAAAATTTATAAATTCTAATGATAGAATTGATATAAGTCTGAGTAATACTTGGTAATAAACTACCCTGTAACTCACATGTATGCAGTGATCCTCTACATTCTGATACCTAACTCTCCCCATTTTCATTAACGCTCATCGTAGTTTTGGTCTTGAGTAGTATTTACTTTCTTAATCCATTCTGGCTTAAAATCTCAATTTCGGGTGTAAATAATCTAGTTTTCTCCATCAAATGTATTGATTGTCACGAATTTTTGTATAATATAGTATTTTCCATCACAAAACCCCTCCAAATCGGTGTGTCATTAACTCTAGTCTCCTCAGGTGATGTATGACAATTTCAGTGTGCTTTTTCCTCGCATCACTAGCGGACGGGAAAGGGAGGGGAAATTAAAATTCCCTCATCTTTGGCGGTTTCCGAAATTTTCCTCAAGTGTAGGTAAAATGGCCTAAGTTCTACCAATTCCCCCCACTTTTGAAAGATTCCCCTCCCTTTGAAGGTTTGGCTCGTTCGCCAGTGTCTTGCACTGGTCGTGAATATGAATTGATTCACGTCGAATTATATCTGCGAAAATGCAAAAAGCTAGCTGAAATTCGGATAACCAAATAGTAATAATAAAATTGTTCCACCAAACTATGTAATTTCGAGTTGCAGTTTCTTGATTTTTTATAGTTTTTTTTGGCTCGCTATTTTTGTTGGGTTATTAGGCGTCTAATTCACCAAATCTGGTTGTTGGCGTGAGTCTAATTGTTAACAATTTTACGATTATAATTTTGAATACAATTTTGTCTTCAATTTTTATCATAGCTAATTAACGATAATGTGCAAGTAAATCAAGGTGGTATTTTTGTGGTACAAATTCGAAATGCCGCTATCCATTTCCGTCTATCCAATCGTCGAAGGATTGCTTTTATTAATATTTATCATTTATTTTAACACTATTATTTTTTTATTCCGTATGTTTTTGAAGTTCTTTTAATATTTTGTGTTTTTCCCGGCAATTTCCGTGTCAGTGTTGGTATGGACAGAAAGCCAGTGACGGGTCCCATCCATCAGTCTCAGTCACTGGTCATTGGTCAACCTACAACCACCAACACTCACGAACCCAACAAAGGTGCATGCAATTTTAATATTTGGTGGCAGATAATTATCAATATTATTGTTTTACTAAACTGTATTAATATGTTTCTTATTTGATGATGTCCTCTTTATTCGTGTAATTTTTCGAGAAAACGTGTCCATGAAAAACTTTGTGCAAATATATTTTCTAACCGGGCATGATGGCGGTTCAGTGAATTTCTCTGATGATTTGGCGCCTGAATTCGAACTTTCCAATTCGCGCCAAGGCCAAAACAAATTATAAGAGAAGAGAGTATATGTTTGGTTTAGATATTCACTGTGTTTCGCAAAGCATTATAGAATAATTGTTGGCAGTTGCAAATGCTAATATTTGAACAATTCTTAATATTGAATAATTTTATGGAATTTCTAATCTGTCAATCAACGCGTGTCATTTTAATGTTACACCGAACCGAATACCGTTTGGTTGGCGGATGTAGTTAAAAATGGTGAGCATAAAAATAAGCAAATATTGTGTTCTGAATAACTATTCAAATGGAATCAGAATTTTTTTCCAGTATTTTTCTTCATTTCAGTAAAATTAACTCATAAAAAATGTGTCCCGTTTTTCGCTACATCAGTCATCTCAATAAAAAAGGGCAGTTTGTTATTTCGCAAAATGTTTGGCACAATGGTGAGGCTGAGTATCAAATTTACCATTGGTTTATTAGAAAGAGTCTTTGATTCGCTGTCCTTGATCACAATACTATACATATTGTACAAAACCTCCTGATTAACCTGCAACGTGCTTTATTAGAACTCGCCTTTTGCTAATGCTGGGCTAATCATCTTGATATTGTATTTTAATTTGTATGTGATTTTCTTCGCCATTTACCCAATGATTTCCAATTGAAAGCACAAGTACGTAGTGTTGAACAATAAATAGGATAACTGGATAAGACTGTATTTGAACTGTTACTATATTACTGGCCTTGAAAACCGGCGGTCCAAAGTTCGAAACCTGCATGACTCATGAGACACAGATCCTGACGCGTTGCTCTATGGTTTCTGCCATTGCCCGTCAGTTTATCCAACACAAAAGTAGCATAACCTTGATACAGTCAAGAAAAGGTTGATTTTTTATGAACCTCAGTCTATAAAATAACATTGGAAACACTACGTATATAGACATTTCCGTTTCATTGTTGATTACAAACGAATTGGTGGTGGTTATACATATTAGCAAAAACATCCGAATTTACACTCACTGTTATTGACGCCGTTTTCAATCATTTGAAAATGTTAATTAAGTGTCTCATTATGTTTCAAAGTGATGAGGTAATACTGAATATACCTTTGTCTCTGAAATTTTCCCTACGGCTGCTAGTATTTTAGTGTGAAAAAAAAAATTCAAGTCTATTAGGGATAAATTTTAACTGATTTATTACCACTGAAATAGCCGATCAGTGAAAATTTCGAATTAAAAACC
The DNA here is from genome assembly GCA_964036265.1 of Daptonema setosum. Classification (NCBI taxonomy): domain Eukaryota; kingdom Metazoa; phylum Nematoda; class Chromadorea; order Monhysterida; family Xyalidae; genus Daptonema; species Daptonema setosum. Next base: position 1,088,715 of record OZ038444.1, read on the forward strand.
TTTTCTTCAACTTATAACCTCGTCTTCGTGTAATATTTTTCCATCATGCGTGTCAAACCCCAACTATGTATCTTTCCCGTGCTGTGTATTTTTTATTTATATGATCATTCTATTATAACATTCTTTTCATAATAAAATAAAATTAATTGTGTGATCCACAGCGAACCGAACGTTTGGTCGAAAAAAAACTTTGCTCAGAGACGGGCTTCTCGTTAATAATGAATAAAATTTCTTTATGCGACCATTTTCGCTGCTGCTCACGTCCATGTGTACCATGAATTACATTAACCTTAATTAATATAATTAATTATACATTTATATTATTAATTATTTTATTAGATTATCTGTTGCGATTTCATATTGTCAGAATATTCAATGAAATATGTATGACTGAGCAGAAGCTCGACTCAAGTATGGGGTTAATTAAATAATAAACACATAAAATTCATACACAACACGCACAATAAATTTTTTTACACATTGTAGATTGTACACAGTCATCAAAACGGAAGATAAAACTTAGGAATGAAAAATACAAACACAAAAAACAATGTAATTATGCGAAAAATTAGAAGCAAATTAATATCAATAATGCAAGATTTTTTTCATTCATGATGAAAAACTCAACTTTTTATTAACGCTTCTTTCTGCCAGCACCGGAGGCACCGAGCTGTTTAGTGTGGTCATCCATCATGAGCTGAAATTACTGATTGACAGACTGAATGACAGACTAAATTACTGATTGACAGACTAAATTACTAATTGACAGACTAAATTACTGATTGACAGACTAAATTAATGATTGACAGACTAAATTACTGATTAACAGAAATAAAGTGAATTACTAATTGACAGACTGAATGACTGATTAACAGAAATCGAATAATTTACTAATTGAATGACTGATAAGCAGAAATCAACATGTCACATGCATTTTTTCTCTGCTCTATAATCTGTCTGCCAATCTCGACTTAACCACAGTCATGCCACACTTTAGTTTGCCGATGACTTGACTCACTGACTGGCTGACTCAGTAAATTACTGACAACTTTGTTTTCTGACCTGCTAGGTGCTCACAGACTACTTACTACTCAATGGCATACTGACTCACTGAATTGCTAACTGACTCATTGAACTGCTGACTGATTCACTGAATTGCTGACTGACCCATTGCATTTCTGACTGACTCATTGGATTGCTGAATGACTCACTATATTGCTGACTGTCTCACTATATCGTTGGCTGACTCACTGAATTTCTGACTGACTCACTCCCTTGCTGACTGACTCACATAACTGCTGACTGTCTGACTGCCTTGCTGACCGACTAACTATATTGATGACTGACTAACTCACTAACTAAATAACTGACAGACTGTGATCCTGACAGACTCACCTTGACATCAGCCACCGGATCTCGTTTCTTCTTCATATCAATCGGCAGTACATTGAACTTGTCATGAAGTATCTCGTACACTTCATCGGTAAGGAATCCCGGCATCACCGGGCCGAGACGAATGTTTTTCACTCCTGAAGTCATTGACTGATCAGTTGACTGACTGACTGACTGACTGACTGACTTACTGACTGACTGACTGACTGACTGACTGACTGACTGACTGACTGACTGACTGTTTGACTGACTGACTGACTGACTGACTGACTGACTGACTGACTGACTGACTGACCCAGATGCAACAATGTCAGCAAAACAGCCACGGCCTTTTGTTCAAACCAAGAAATGGCCAGCGACAATGGCAGACTGTTGATGTCGGTTTTCAGCGCGTCTGCTAGAGCCATTGCCACCTGAGTGAGTGAGTGAGTGAGTGAGTGAGTGAGTGAGTGAGTGAGTGAGTGAGTGAGTGAGTGAGTGAGTGAGTGAGTGAGTGAGTAAGTGAGTGAGTGAGAGAGTGAGTGAGTGAGTGAGTGATTGAAGGAGTGAGTGAGTGAGTGAGTGAGTGAGTGAGTGAGTGAGTGAGTGAGTGAGTGTGAGAGTTAGTGAGCAACATGAAAACAACCTTCACAGCACCATACGCATCGTTGCATTGACCCATGTCCAACAAACGTGGAATGCCCGTCTCCGCTAGTGTACCTGAAACAAAATGACAGAATGACTGACTGACTGACAGAATGACTGACTGAATGACTGACTGACTGACTGACTGACTGAATGACTGACTGACTGACTGTAGACTGACTGACTGAATGACTGACTGACTGACTGACTAACTGAATGACTGACTGACAGACTGTCCCACTGACATACTGACTGATTGCTTGATTGACTGACTGGCTTACATACCTGTAGCTGCAGCAGTAGTGGCCATTGAGCGAACAGCAATATTCCGTTGACATTCGATTGTACAGCGAACGGTCTACGGGCGCTCAACGAACGCCCTATAAATAACCAATCAGTGAGTTAGTGAGTCAGCCAGTCAGTCAGTCAGGTCAGTCAGTCAGTCAGTCAGTCAGTCAGTCAGGTCAGTCAGTCAGTCAGTCAGTCAGTCAGTCAGTCGTACCTCTTGCCATCGACTTTGGCAACTGCCTGAATAATGACAAGGAACGCTGCATTATTATTCCGTTCAATTTTAGATGTCCTGAAAAATAATTTTATTGCTTTTCGTATTTCATCTAATTTATTATGTTAATAAAAATGTATTGACTTGATGAAATATGAGAGGTTTTTTATAGCAGGACTGGATATGCACTAATCAGAATGTCTCTCATTTGTAGAATATGTGCTTTACATGATGTTTCGTGGGAGAAAACGGAAACAAAGATATACAGGAAACCATATGAATAATTTTTACACGGTTCAAACTTCTTATTTCTTCTTATTAAAATAATAATTTGCTGTTTTTTTTTTCAGAGCCAAATGTAATTTTCCCTTCCGTTCTCGTCTGATAGTGACGATCATAAATACAGGGCACCAAAAATATTGTCAGTGCATCGCAAAAAAAACACAATTCAATGATGACTGGTATTTTTCTGGTTTTCGGCAAATTATGCATTGAAACAAGCTTTATTTCAGAAGTTAAACATTCTTTTAGACAGTATTTTAACTGTTATGTTGATGCATCTTCAGTTGAACCTTTTTTCTTCCCTACACGTTCAACGTGCGAAGAAATCCAGGTTTCGTTCGGATTAACTTCAGTCATAAAAAGAGTATAAAACCTGTAATATTTAAAAAGTCGAACAACTTTTCCCAATACGCGGGTGTCTATGTGTTTTTATGTTTTGTACACAATTATCTGAAACATTTATCTGCCTGTCAAGTGCACGAAAATGTGTGAAAATTGTAGGTAAACAACTTCGAGATTATACAGAACAGCACTAGCTGACGAGAGGGGCAGAGGGTAAAGTGGAATTCCCCCCTCTTTGGCGTTTTCAAAAAGTAGAGTTTGTTCATTAAGGTGTAGGTAAAATGGCCTACTTTCTGTCAATTCCCCCTCTTTGGGAAAATTTCCCTCACTTTGGTGGTTCGGCTTGTCCGGCGGTGCGTGCAGGGAACTAGATTACATCTGGCTGCATCCCAGAATACTAGCGGACGAGAAGGGGAGGGATAAGTGGAATTCCCCCTCTTTGGCGTTTTTAAAACCCAGAATTTGTTCCCTACGGTGTAGGTGAAATGGCCTGAAAACTGCCGATTCCCCCTCTTTGGAGGAATTCCCTCCCTTCGGAGGATCAGCTCGCGTCAACCAGTGTCCCAGAATACATCAAAACTGGCCGACGAACCAACTTTCCAAAAGAAGGGGGAATTTCTCCAAAGAGAGAGAATTAGCAGTTTTGAAACTATTTTCCCTTGACCTTGAGGATGAGGAGCAAACTACACGTTTCGCAGAGGGGGAATTCCGCTTTCCCCCTCCCATTTTCATCCGTCAATGCGTACATGTCAACTCGAGTATTCATAGTCTGCCGTCAACAACAACTGTTTCTCTCGGGGGCAGACGCCAGGAAGCGACCACGTGCGTGCAGACGTGCACTCACAATAATGTTTGGACAAAATATCACGGTTGGGCAAAATATTTCTATTTCATTTCCATCTCACTTTGTGTATTTCAGGAAATATAAACCTGGGAAACAATGACGAACTGAAAGTTCTGGCACAAATTTGTTTCGAAAAATCTGACTTCTGAATTTGTTTGACTGACTGACTGACTGACTGACTGACTAAGTAACTGACTGACTGAACACATGTACGATTGACTGACATAATGACTGAGTGACTTACCGACTGAATCACAGACTGACTGAATCACTAAGTGACTGACTGACTGAATGACTAAGTGACTGACCAGCAATCTATGTTTCCCAAATAACAGACTAAATAAGTACAAGCACGCACATCACTACGACTAAAGCACCATAATTGAGAATAACAAGCGCATTTGTATATCAGCGGGTATCCAGAGTTTCCCCGGGTATTTTTCTTTAGCCAATCCTGTAAACACTAGCAGACGAGAAGGGGAGGGAAAAATGGAATTCCCCCTCTTTGACGATTTCAAAAGGTTTATTTTGTACTTAAGGTGTAGGTAAAATGGCATGAAAGCTGCTGATTCTCCCTCTTTGACGAAATTCCCCTCCCTTTGGAGAATTAGCTCGTCCGCCAGTGCCTGTAAACATGAAAAAAGGCACACACGTGTTCTTGTTGAACTCAGTTGGTTAACAAACATTGATGCCAATTAGTTAACAAATGAGTTAATCCTCCACATATTTCCAAAAATTTGGTTTGCGAAAATACAAAACATCGATGAAGACTTATTTTGTTAAAATAAAATTGTTGATACTTTAAAAAACTCAGTGCTGGAAAAAAGTTCCATGTCCACAATTGTTTTTTTTTCATTCAAACGATTGATGGAACAAATCAATTTAGACATTGAAAAGCTGCATTCATATTCAGAAACTAAGCCAATAATGTGAATGAGTGAATCCGACGTTTCACGTAAATTAAAATGCTCGCAAATTCTGAAATTACCAGTGTAGAAAAAACTTGGGTAAAAACTTCTTTCGTATGTTTACGAGTATAAAACGTGAAAAACACTGAACATATACAACGATGGCAAGGAAATTGGAGCTTGAAGTCCGTATGTTGTTTCTGGAAGCAAAAGAATTGTTCAAAACGTTTGATAATGAAACATCAGTAGCCTTAACTCAACTCGGTTGACACCACAGTTTAACACAGTACAGCATGGGGTAATGATGATGGATGTGCGTGTTATCACTGATTATCTGATGTTTCATTATCAGACATTTTGGGCAACACATTTGCTTGCAGAATTAACATACGGGCTATGTATATGTGGTTTTCAAAGTCCTTAATGACTTTTCACACGGCTGTAAGTGCAGAAGAACGAGTCATCGGCTGATTCGAAGCCTGTTTACTCACACACTGACGGACGAGCTAAACCTTCGAAGGGAGGTGAATTTCGTCAAAGAGGGGGGGAATTGGCAGTTTTCAGGTCATTTTACCTACACCTTAGGGAACAAGTTATACTTTTTGAACCCGCCAAAGAGGGGGGTTCCACTTTTCCCACTCCTTCTCGTCCGCCTAAGCTTGCACTCCCATGCACGTGGTTCAACGCATGCCAACAGCTGGCGGATGAGCACCTTTTTATAGGAAGGGGAATTCTGTCAATCGATGGGGGCAATCCATTAATTTGAGGCCACTTTACTCACACCTAGAAGAACAAATGAAACCTTTTCCGCCAAACAGGAGAAATTCGACTTTTTTCAGATTATCTCGCTCGCTGGTTCGTGCACTTGCAGTTGCCTCAGTTACACATACATACATAAGCCGCAAACAGGTATAGCAGACGCACTAGCGGACGAGGGTGGAGTGGAACGGAAAGGTGGAATTCCCCCCTCTTTGGCAGTCTAAAACTGAAAGAATGAATGCTGTACCTGAAAGAACATATTCCAGTTTCTATATTATCAGAGACTGTTTTCACTATTTACAGCACCGCTTTCTCGTCTGCAACTGATGGAGACACATGCTCTTATGTATCATGCATGTGTCGGTAGCTCGGTTTTCATGTAAATGTAATGTGAGAGTCAGACGAAGACTTGTTATCTATATCAACCAAACCGAATACAGATGAATGTCTTCACATATCAACGGCATACCCTCATTTTTAAGAACGAAAAGTAAAAAAATCTAATCTGTTCTTCAAAAAGAAAATTGTTCACTGTTTCATTTTGTTAACGTGAGCTCACCTCACTAGGGGACGAGCCAAACCTTCAAAGGGAAAATGAGGGAAATACTTCCAAAACACTTCCATTTTATCTACACATTAGGGAGCAAATCATACTTTTACGAAATGCCAAAGAGGGGGAAATTCCACTTTTCCCACTCCTTCTCGTCCGTTAGTGCTTCAAAATGGGGGAACTCCCAGTTTGAGACCATGTACATTGAGACGTACACCTTAAGCAATAAATTCAGTTCTTTAGAACTGCCAAAGAGGGGGGAATTCCACCTTTCCGTTCCACTCCACCCTCGTCCGCTAGTGCGTCTGCTATACCTGTTTGCGGCTTATGTATGTATGTAAATTATTTTTAGAATAAATGGGTCCATTTTTTTATTAACCAAACCCTGCTTATAATACTGGATAACCTGGTGACCCTGCGAAGGGCGAGGCATTTCTTCACTGAGACGGGAATCAACAGTTTTGAGGCCATTTTACATATTATGCACCTAGAGGGGCAAGCAAACTCCAATTTTTTCAAACTATCAAAGTGGGGGGAATTTCACTAATGTCTACAAAAATGTCGACTAAAAAGGGACGAAATGTGACGCAGAAAATGAGTCAATTGATGGGAAGACAATTGAAATCTTGCCATTTTGGGCAGCCTGTGCAGGTATCAGCCTTAGCCGAACCTTCGCAGGCAACAGAAGTTGAGTTCAGACTATTAGCCCGTGGCGTATTATGAGTAACCCACCAGAGGGGCGAGGAAATCTCCGAAAAAATATGTCGTCAAATTTTTGCTTTATATCAAGCGTTTTTTAAGTTTCGTAAACAATTTTGATCTTAAGAATAAAAACCTATGACTTATTGTCCAAATTCAGGGATGGGTACGATAGCCCCCTCTTTTTACGTTTGGAACATTCACATTTCACAATATCTTTGGAGTTTTTTATGCTATTGGGTGCATTTTTGCTGCTTGTTTTGTTTCATAGATCCCTTATGACAATATGCACAACACTCGTTTGCTGTTCAAATTTTATGTCCTGATTTTTTTTTCAGGATTAAGCCAGTTTTAAATTCAATTTGAACAAAAAACTCTCGATAAGCTATAGACAAGATTTTGGATTTCGCAATTTAGGAAAACACTTGGCTTGGTCACAAAATCCTGAAAGTTTTGATAATAATATCCTTATAAAAACTAACAACAACAACACAAGCATCAGTTTCTACAACAACAACAACCATAACAACAACAACAACAACAACAACAACAACAGCAACAACAACAATAACCATAACCATAACAACAACAACAACAACCATAACAACAACAACAACGACAACAACAACAACGACAACAACAACAACAACAGCAACAGCACGAACCAACAAAAAAACAACAACAACAACAACAACAACAACAACAACGACAACAGCAACAACCACAACAACAACAACGACAACAACAACAGCACCAACAACAACAACAACTACAACAACCACAACAACAACCACAACAACAACAACAACAACAACAACAACAACAACAACAACAACAACAACAACAACAACAACAACAACAACCACAACAACAACAACAACAACAACAACAACAACAACCACAACAACAACAACAATAACAACAGCAACAACAACAACAACAATAACAACAACAACAACCACAACAACAACAACAACAACAACATCCCCACCAACGTGATGATTTTGCCATCCAACTTGCGCAAGCCATCGTCCAGCTTGATGTGCTGCTTTGGATGGAAGGGCACCCGAGCCTCCTTCTGACAAACCAACTATTAAACAAACCAACTATACTTTTTTGTATATCTTGGTTACAGTTATTTAGTTTTGCATGGTTTGTGTGCGTGGCTTGTTTTCGTGTTTTACTCTAAATCTCGTTCTCTCTCTAGTCTCTTCGGCCTATCATGTTGTTCCTATCTTACTTCAGTTGTAAAACAGAGTTTCTATTTTATTACTTTCATCAATTCAAAAGTAAGCTCAGTTTCCATGACTTTAACACAAATTATTTTCGAGATCAACTCTTTCATCCTGCAGCCGATTCAATCGATTTTGAGTCATTTTGCAATGAATCTTAAGTCACCGGATCTCCTAGCAAACACGCCCGAAATCCGACTCACTTTGATCAGTGTGGCTTGAGTTTTCCGTGTCCAATGCAAAATAAATCAAGAAATGCATAAATTTCTCAGAAAACGGTAATTTTAAATACTTTTTCATATTTTATTTTTTGCCATTACAGGTATCCGACCGGCAGCACCCCGAGCTGCAGCAGCTGCGCGAGCACATCCGCGCCTGTTTCGCTGACATCAAGTGCTTCCTCATGCCTCATCCCGGCCTCAAGGTCGCCACCAGTCCTATGTTCAAGGGCGAGCTCAAAGGTTCTGTTTTTTCTTTCCTATCATCGGGTGCGGGTGTTTTGGGATTTGAAGTTTAGTTCTTGTACTTGACCTACTAATGTTTTTTTCTATGGGAAAACTCGGCCTGCCGGCAATGGGTGTCAAGATGTAGAAAGGTTTATTTTCGATATATCGTATTGGCATTTTGCACTGACCTGTACTACCCAAAACCTAAAACCCCCTTCTTTAGCAATAACACCAAATTTTTTCTTCTTGTTTAGCTATTTTTCTTTTTTACAAACTTTGTTGTTCAGACATCGAGGACGAATTCAAAACGCAGCTGCGAGCGCTCATCCCACGCATTCTGGCACCGGCCAACATCAAGATGAAGGAGGTCAACGGCAATCGGGTCACTTGCCGGCAGTTGCTGTACTTTTTCCAGGTTGGAAAATACTTTTCGTTCTGCAGAACATTTCATTGGAGGAGAAATCTAGGTGCTTGAACCAAAAAATTATCATTAAATGACGTGATGTCGTTTAGTTTGTTATCCATTCGGATTGCTGGCAATAAATCGAACAATGAATGGTTATTCATTGGTAATTGCAATAACTCAGTGTTTCTGTGTTTGAATTCATTAAGTAAAATACATATTTCATGGTCACCTTCTTCAGGCGTACATCAAGATCTTCCAAGGCGAGGAGCTACCTGAGCCCAAGTCGATGCTGATGGCCACCGCCGAAGCCAACAATCTGGCGGCTGTATCGAGTGCCAGGGCGTTGTACTCCAGGGCCATGGAGGAGGTGAGTTTATCCATGCACTGTTAAGCTAACATTACATTCAGGTCTTCGTTTTATATGTAAATGTACTGGTCTGACATCAGTATTATATTAGATCTTATCTGCTGGAATATACCGGATATCGTTGGGTAGACAAAAAGGTCAGCCAGGAATAGATTACACGGATGCACACGGAAAATGCATCGTGGTGTGATGAGACGGGTAAGGATAAGCGAGAAAAAAATTCACATCACCTCTCAGTCGGTCTCACGGAGTTAGTCTTTTATCAATCTTGGCTTAATTCATCGTCCAATAGACTGAAAACGATTTGAGGACAACGACAACGTGAGCTGTAATATGAAATTATACAATTTATCTATACGCCTACAAACAAATTTTTATAAAATAGAAAATTACTGAACTTTTGATTATAAATTTTTCACAGTGATTATTATTATTATTATTATTCATTACAGGTTTGTGGTGGTGACACGCCGTACATGTCCACCAATGACCTGGTCGTTGAGCACGAACGCTGTCGGGAAGAGGCCATGCTCGCCTTCAAGGCCATCCGCAAGATGGGCGGAGCCGAATTCTCCTCCGCCTTCCTGGAGAAACTCGATGAAGAGATCTTTGTTGGTGGTTTTATTGTTGTTGTCGTGGTTGTTGTTGTTGTTGTTGTTGTTGATGGTTTGGTGTCAAGCTAATATGTGTTTTTTCTTTTAAATCATTCACCTGTCGATAATCTTAATCAGAACTCCGGAGTCCTACTTGATAAAGTATCGCTTATTGTTTTTTTACAAAAAAACTTTTTTGGAATGTTTTTCAAAAATTATAAATTGATCTTGCCTATAATGAAGCTATTTCAGGAAGCATACGAGAATTTCGTGCGCGTCAACGAGGGCAAGAATCTGTTCAAGTCGATGCGAACTCCGGCTGTGCTATTCGTGCTTCTCGTTATTGACTACATATTACAGGAGGTTGGTGGCATTAGTCGCTTGTCTAGCTTACTGGTTACGGCGCTAGCCTCGAAAACTGGTGGTCCTGGTTCGAAACCCGACTTGAAACACAGACCCTGACGCGTTGCTGTAAGGTTTCTGCTGTTGCGCGTCAGTTTATTCAACTATCCGGCCACTACGAAACACTGGCGGACGAGCTAAACCTCCAAAGGCAGGGGAATGTCGCCAAAGAGGGGGGAATCGGCTGTTTCCAGGTCGTTTCGCCTACACCTTCAGGGACAAATTCTACTTTTTGAAAAAGCCAAAGAGGGGGAATTCCACTTTTCCCACCCCTTTCCGTCCGCTAGTGCTACGAAAACACCATTATGATATGAAGAAGGGATCACAAAGTGCCGTGCATCTCAATTGTTAGAACGTTGGCCACAGAAACCTTTGGAAATGGAGTGTCATCCGTCGTCCTAGTTTTTTTGGAAGCATCAAGACTCAAGTACCGATTTCAGTGAATACGACTGTTTCCTGTAGAATGGAAGGACCAAATTTGCTGTATTTTGTTCTGTTTATGGTGAACATAGGGTTCGAATCCTACCAGGATACTTGAAAATTTTCAGTTTCTTGGTAGGACTAGAATTTGTTTACTAATTCAATATCTGGTCTGTCGCTAATCACAATCATCATGACTCCAAACTGTTTTCAGATTTGCCAACTGTTGTATCTGAACGTGTTTGCGACGATGTTCTCCTCGCTGCTGGGCGGTGTCATCCTGACGCTGATCCTCTGGGCGTACGCCAGGTATTCCGGGAACTTCCGCGAAGCCGGCAGCGCCATCGACGAGCTCACCGAATGGATATGGGTCAATGTTGGTTTAAAAGTAGTTTTTTTAGTTATTTCTTGGAGTCGTAAGATGAATAATTGCAATGTGCACATGGAAAAACCCCTGTTGTTGTAAATTTTCGATCAGATCAAGGTATTTAGTCTTTTTTCTCTTTCATTGAAGTGAAAAAGGGATTCGATTATAAACTGCGATGCGATAGTTGTTTTGTTGCTGAGATAGCTGTGCGTTAGTGTGGTTGTGGTTGTTGTGGTGGTGGTTATTTGCCAAGATTTATATTGTATAATACGATTTATATAATGCCAAACGAGGGAGTTTTCATATTCTCAATATAACCAGTAAACCCATGAGTAGTGCAGTTTTCCCACGCGTGCCCTCATGATATTTGTGCAATTGTTCTTATCGTTTTTTTATTTCCACTCATATTCATCATCCCATTCCTAGTGCTCCTTCTAACCCATTAAACCCGCACCGCAGATTCTAAGAAAAGACTTTGAAGACTTCAAGTCGGCCGGCCTGCGCATGTCGTTAGCCAACATGACGGGCGGATATCTGGGTGGCGATGGCGGTAATGAAAGTGGTGGCAAAATGGCGAGAAAAGGTGGCAGATCGCGACATAGAAAGATGGTTGTGACCAGCGGGGAAGAGGATGAGGATGCCGATACCCAATCGGCCAATAGTCCACGCAATGACTCCAGTCGCCGACGGGCTTATAACAAGTATAACTAGTATTTCAGTGCATGGTTACCAAGAAAATAAAAATGAAGGCTTATTTTTTGAATTTCCAAAACTCCGAAATTGTCGAAAATGGTCCAAACTGTTGAAAAAGTATGATGATCATACGTATGTTATGTGCAATTCATACAACTTTTAGATATGGCAGGCAAAAAAGGTCGTAAAAACTTGCCCCCTTTTAAAAAAAGGTGACAAATTTGGAATTTTAGCCTTCATATGTTGATGTGTCGTCATTTTAGCGCTTACTATCGCCTTACTGACACTCTGAGGAACCCAGAGATCCTTTTTGAAGATTTTCCACAAAGATTTTTCAACCAAAAAATACGGCCATTTTTCATTTGGTAACCATGGATGCGATCCTTGTTTTGTATGTTCGTTTTGTGGATGGGTCGCCCAATTGTTTGCCACTGACTGTGGGTGTGCAACTTAAGAGTTTTGGCAGAGTTAAGTTCCTGTACAAAGATTTCTGTTTACCGTTGATTCAAAAAACCGTTTTTTTCCGTTGGTTTTGTACATTGTTGCACAGAAAACTTGTTTATGGGAATTTCAATAATCAGAATCTCATCATGGGCCTAAGTTCCACAGTCTCATTAAGTAGCCATAATGCCCTTCTGAAATTGGAGTAAATTTCAAGAATTGAAGAACAAGCGAAAAAATTCGGTTACAACGACAACATTCTACCAAGAGCAAGAAAGGTTTGGGGCAGTATTTTTCATCTGGGATATAGCTTACAGTCAGGCAAACTCTTGCAGTTCACTCCACATGACATGGGTGTTTTTATTACGTAGTGAATGGCAAAAGTTAACTTCAATTCCGCATAATCTATCACGAATTCTATTCGCAATCGAAGTTGAGAAAAAATCTTTATCAACGATTGTCTTTCTCCGTTCCTCTTATTGAAACGATTATGGTTTTTATATGATATATTTTTATATCTCTTATTATTTCCTTCTCTCACAATTTCTTCTTATCACAATACTAATTATTATACGTCTTCAAAATTCAAAATAGGGCTCAATACTGGGCTGCGCAGTGAATAATCTACAATATCTTGCTTTTACTATAGACATTTCAATGAATTGTCTTTTTCCCATACCATCGATTGTCATTTGTTAATTTTACTGATTGATTGAATGATTCCGGGAGCTTGGTAATGAACTTCAGGTACAAAATAAGCGTCATGAAGTGAAATTGAATAAGGAAAATCTTGGAATCCTAATGCCTGAATCGAACACGTCATGTTATGAAATCTCGTCCATTTTGTGAAATTTGGTCGTCTGCGTAGGATGATGTAATTCATTCATGTTTCACATACCTCGTGAAGGGGGTTAGCTTGTCGCAAATGTTCTGGAACCATGTGTTTTTCAGTATTTTTATTTATATATGGTAGTTTTGTCATAACATTCAATAGCGGACGGGAAAAGTGGAATTCACCCCTCTTTGGCGGTTTCATGAAGTGGACTTTCTTCCCTAAGGTGTAAGTAAAATTACATAAATTTTGCCAATTCCACCCTCTTTGATGAAATTCCTTTTTCTTTGGAGGATTAGCTCGTCCGCTAGAGATAACATTTAACGATCAAGCGGCACGTGTAAATGTTGGATAAAAAAATTTTTGTTTTAACAAGATCGCATGTGTACAACTCGGGAATGTTGCGCTGAACTCTTTGCATGCCTTGGTCAGGGTTTTCTTGTTAACAAAAATAAAATTTGTGGGCATCTTTTATTTTATTTATTATTTATTTATTTATTGTCTCGATCATTGGGTCAGGAAAACATACAAGGAGAGTAAACGGGAAAAGTAATAGGTTGATCGGAAAGCAAATAATTACAAATAATTACAAATATTATTCACATAAAGAATTAATAAATTAAAGCATATTGATATCCCGCTGTTCAATAAATTTACTGATTAATTTGCGATTTTTAAGATCACCTTTGGGTATTTTTTCATAAGTGTTAAGGACTCTTTTGGACCAGAAATTAGCGTAGATGGAAGTCAAAAAGCGGGTTTTAAAAAGAGCATTACGGGTATTACTGGTTGATAATTGAAAAGGATTAAAATTTAGATATAAAGAATTTGCAAAATAATCACGAACGGCAACAAGATCATTGGTCAATAATCTATTTTCAATGGTAGGTAAGCCAATAGAATTAAGTCTATCTATGTATGGTATATCGAAAAGATTTAAAGTATACAAAGTAAACTTTTTTTGTATTGACTCAAGATCTTTAAGTTGTTTTTTAGTACTATATATTATGGCAGGAGAACAATAATCAATTATAGGTAATATAAATGTTTTAAATAGTTGTATATGAAATAAGGGATCCTTGGCATAAAATGTATTACGAAGAATAGCTACCTTTTGATTAGCTTTGTGTGTTATGTTAGAGATATGTTGATTAAACGAGAGTTTAGAGTCAATAATAACACCAAGATCCCTAACCTGATCAACAGCAGTAATAGGAATTCCATCAGCATGATAAATATATTCAGGATTGTTGGCTCCGAAATGAATTGTTAGCGATTTACTATTGTTGAGGGACATGCCATTGTTTTTGCACCATAAGATTATGTTATTGACATCACTTTGGAGTTCCAAGCAATTAGTGACAGAATGAACAGGTTGTAAGATTTTAGAATCATCAGCATAAAAAAATGGACATTTAATAATGTTAATTAAATCAAAGGTGAAGATTACAAATAGAATAGGTCCAAGGACAGTACCTTGAGGTACACCACTAAGGACTGGTTTGTAAGATGAAGTACAATTATTAAAGCGAACGGCCTGAGACCTGTTTGTGAGCCAGTTTTGAATGATGGAGACAAGATGTGTGTTAACTTTATATTTATGTAATTTAGCAATAAGAAATTTATGAGGTACTTTGTCAAAGGCCTTCGCAAAATCTAAATAGATTACATCGACAGGTATACGATTATCAATATAGGTAAGGATATTGTGAATGTATGAGAGAAGATTTCCACAAGTTGATCTACCAGTAATGAAACCGAATTGGTGAGGTGAGATTAGACAATTGGCATTAAAATGTTCAAGAAGTAAGTCCTTGAGGAAATATTCAAATAGCTTGCCGTCTGAGCAGGTAATTGAGATAGGACGAAACTGAGTAACTGAATCAGGAGAGGGTAGCTTAGGTATCGGAGTAATTGTGCTAAGACGCCAAGCATCTGGAATGACCCGTTTCGATATAACGACATTGAATAATTTAGACAAAGGAATACTAAAGCAGTGAACAAATTTTTTGAGCAAAAAAGGAGAAAAATCATTTGTGACATGAGTTAATTTGTTTGAAAGCATATTAGTATATTTTACAATATCATCAGGTGTAAAAAATGGAACCGATTGAATATAATCAATTGACGGTAGGTCAAAATTGCAACAAAGAAGAATATCATCATCAGAATAATCAGTGTTATTAAATGTAGACGAAAAGAAAATTGAAAAGGCATTTGCGGCAGATGCATCATCAACAATTGGTAGCCCAAAACTATCATTAGTTGGTCTTGAAGAAGTAATATTAGGAAGTTTTTGTTTAATGTATTTCCAAAAAGTTCTAGAGTTTTGGTTACGAAGTTGATTATTATCGTGTAAAATGTCATCCGCTTTTTTACGTGCAATAAAGGCTTTTTCGGCAAGATAGTATGAAATCTTGGTGTCAAGTGAAACAGGGTTAGCCTGAAATTTACGACGAAGTCTTTCTGCACTATGATATAAATTGATACAGGTCCTACTGAAACCTGATCCGTTCTTGGGTTTAGTATAAGGGACATAATTTTCTACTATGAAATCGAGATGTGATATTATTGTTTCATAGAAATTGTTAGCATCATGGCATAGTTGAAATTCTGAGTGCCAAATTATGGAGTTCAGGTATTTAATGGTTTCTTGAGCGTCAATTTTATGAAAATTTTTGTAAGTTTGGTTAGTGTCAGTATTGGGTAGCTGAGAAATAGGAGTATTAAAACTGAATGATATAGTTTTGTGATCAGTGAAGAATAGGTTTTCACCAAAAAAATTCTCCTGAACGACACAATTTTTGACAGTGAACGGGAGTCCAAAAACCAGATCTAGAAAATTCCTACCTCTAGTAGGTGATTTGACAAATTGAGCAAAACCAGAATGAAGTACTGAATTAATAAAACCATGATAACTAGGAGGAGAACTAAGATTAGGAAAATTAGACCAGGTTAAAGGAACATTGAAATCTCCAGTGATGCAAAGACCATTAAGTGAAAATAATTGGGTGAGTTGTGAGACAAAATCGTCAGACACAGCAGAGGATGGAGGACGGTAGATAACTGCTAAATGACTGTTATTTATATTATTGGATATTTTAATGACTAAAAAATCATATAGTGGACTCGTTTTAGAAAATTTAGCTAGTTTCTCCGCCTTCAACGCTATAGGAATAGCCGCCAAAACACCACCACCGACCGAGTGTTTTCTATCAGTTCTAAATATGACATGAGTATTATGTTGACATATTTTAGAATTAGGAATATTATTATTTAACCATGTTTCTGTGATTAGAATAATGTCATTAGCGTGTTGGCTAAGAAAGACAGAAAATTTATTGAGTTTGTTCTTAAGTGAGCGAGAATTGAAAGTTAAGACGGTAGTGTAATTTAAATTCTTGAGTCACTCGGTCGAGGGGGCGGTGTTAACACCACCACTGGCAACGCGATTGCGGAACGGCTGAATGTCATCCAGTGCGACCTCAGATGCGTCAAAGTACACAGTGGTGAATGATCCCTTGATTGGAATGCCATCACCACCGCGTACAAGACTGCAAATCTTGAATTCGTCACTGACGTCATTGTAGCGGATTACGAAATCACGATTATCAGTAGCGGATTTGGTGGCTCTGAGTGCCTTCACAACATTTTTGGCATGAGCTTGAAGCTCCAATTGTTTCGGCGAATAATCGGATCGACAGTATCTATTTTTGACATCAATGTTTTTTTCCAACAGAATTGATCGAAAATTGGACATGAAAGATTTTTTCACATCATACGAATCAAAGAATACCTTCAGTCGAAGATAATCATTGCTATTGTCATTACTATAATCATAATAGTAATCATAATCACATAGTAATCACATCATAATCATTGCTATAATCATTGCTATTATCTTACTCGTATGCAATAAATAATGTGCAATTTTTTCATATTATCAAAATGTTAGGTGGAAAAGAATTTATTTCTCGAAATTTTGAAAACGCGCCAAAAAACAGATTTGAATTCAAACTGCGCGCCAAAAGGTTTTTAAGTAACAAGAAACCCTGGATAGGCTGTACATGTGTGCTTAGTCGCACTAGCGGACGAGAAGGGGTGGAAAAGTGGAATTCCCCCCTCTTTAGGGTTTTCAAAAAGTAGAATTTGTTCTCTAAGGTATAGGTAAAAGGGTCTGTAAACTGTCAATTCCCCCCTCTTTGGAGAAATTCCCCTCTATTTGGAGGATTAACTCGTCCGCCAGTGCTTAGTCCTTCCTTAACGGTTCGTAGCGTAAATATATTTTTGATATCAAGCGATTTATACCACTCGCGGATGAGCTAAACGTCCAAAGGGAGGGGAATTTTATCAAAGAGGGGCGGATCAGCAATTTTCAAGTCATTTCACCTACACCTGAAGGAACAAATTCTACTCTTCGAAATCACCAAAGAGGGGAGTTCCACTTTTCCCACCCCGTCTCGTCCGCTGCGGATCTGTACATGTGGTTCGAGAGAATGAATGACGGGATTCATTCGAAATCAGCATATTGCTGATGTGATGTGTATATGGTGTTCCTGGTGGTTGTAATGTTATCGTTCGGTATTGGAACGGACGGGATGGGTTCAATGATTAAAAGAAGAGAGATTTTGAAAGATGAGACAGAAAGAAACGGTTGTTAGTTGATGCGTGGTTAACTATGATTGTGAATTAGCAATTTCAAACGAGATATAATACATTGATTATTAATTTTTACCTACTAAGATATTGGTCTGTCCTACCTATTAATCCTAGCTTAGGAAAGCATGAGCTATAATTAGGAGAGAAAAATGTGTAAAATAGGTTGTTAGGATATCTTTCAAATTCTATAAATCTGTATTTTTTCTGTTAAATAAAAGTGGTGATCTGGTGAACCTATCTTGGGTTCAAAACGTGTTAAAGTCACTTCCAGAGATTGTAGTTTGTTTCAGAAATCAATTTTCTTATAATTCAAATGACAAATTGAAAAAAAATAATTGCAGGTGCTTTCTCCACTGTCAAAAGAGGGTGTCAAACAGGCAGCCGTGCTTCATCAACGTTTCTCTGAACAGCAAATCACTACCGCAACCGCCGCCGCGAGACAGCCAAAAAAGACGAGATAAAATTCCGATTTTTTTTCAAATTTTCAATATTTTGCAATTTTCCATATTTTATTTCAATCACAAATTTTTTATTATTATTCTCTCATCACAGAATCACGTGCGAACACGAAAAATTCTAAGTGTTTTTTTTTATTGCGGAAATATGTAGTTTTATTTCGTAATTATTCTCCTATTATTATCTCATTAAAAGACCAAATGTTTTATGTGTTGCGTACTTCACAGATATTGCTCCGTTTGATGGTAAATACAATTGTGTCAACTTTGTAATAACATTTTTAATTCAATTTATTGAGTTTGTGAACACATTTAATTAATCAAGTTTCTTTATAGTTTTTTTCAAATTTAATATTACGATCGTTGCCTGATTGTTCAAGGATCAGTTTGAGCTTGGAAAACATAACTATCATGCAAAATTTATAAATTATAATGATAAAATTAATTTAAGTCTAAGTAATAATTGATAAGTAACACTACAATGTAACTCTTATTTATACAGTGACCCTCCACATTCTGATGCCTAACTCTCCCCATTTGCATTAAAACTCATCGTAGTTTTGGTCTTGCTTGAGTAGTATTGACTCCCACAAATCCATTTTTGCCTAAAATCTCAATTTCGGGTGTAAATAATCTAGTTTTCTCCATCAATTGTATTGATTGTCACGAATTTTTGTATAATATAGTATTTTCCCTCACAAAACTCCCAAATCGGTGTGTCATTAACTCTAGTCTCCTCAGGTGATGTATGACAATTTCAGTGTGCTTTTTTTCCTTGCACCACTAGCGGACGAGAAAGGAAGGGGAAATTAAAATTCCCTCATCTTTGGCGGTTTCAGAAATTTTCCTTAAGTGTAGATAAAATAGGTTAATTTCTACCAATTCCCCCTCATTGGGAAGATTACCCTCCCTTTGAAGGTTTGACTCGTCCGCCAGTGCCTGGCACTGGTCGTGAATATGAATTGATTTCCGTCGAATTAAATTTGCGAAAATGCAAAAAGCTAGCTGAAATTCGGATAACCAAATAGTAATAATAAAATTGTTTCACCAAACCAAACTATGTAATATCAAGTTGCAGTTTCTTGATTTTTTATAATTTTTTGGGCTCGCCATTTTTTGATGGGTTATTAGGCGTCTGATTCACCAAATCTGGTTGTTGGCGTGAGTCTATTTTTTACATGGTTACTATTATAAATGATTTTTTTAATTATTATGTAAAAAAATTATTATTACTAATTGAAGATAATGTGCAAGTAAGTCAAGGTGGTATTTTCGTGGTACAAATGCGAAATGCCGCTATCCATTTCCGTCCATCCAATCATCGAAGGATGCTTTTATTAATA
The DNA here is from genome assembly GCA_964036265.1 of Daptonema setosum. Classification (NCBI taxonomy): domain Eukaryota; kingdom Metazoa; phylum Nematoda; class Chromadorea; order Monhysterida; family Xyalidae; genus Daptonema; species Daptonema setosum. Next base: position 1,108,273 of record OZ038444.1, read on the forward strand.
TTTATCATTTCTTTGAAACTATTTTTTATATTCCGTATGTTTTTGAAGTTTTTCTGATATTTTGTGTTTTTTCTGGCAATTTCCGTGTCAGTGTTGGTAGGGACAGAAAGCCAGTGAAAGTCACTGGTCAACCCATTGGCGGACGAGCCAAACCGTTAAAGATAGGGGGAATTAGCCGAAATTTGGTCATTTTACCTTCACCTTAAGGAACAAACGTAAACTTTTTGAACTCGCCAAAGAGGGGGGAATTCCACTCCTCCCCCCCCCCCCCCTTCTCGTCCGCTAGTGGGTCAACCTACAACCACCAACACTCACAAACCCAACAAAGGTGCATGCAATTTTAATATTTGGTGGCAGGTTATTAACAATTATTATTTTTTTACTAAACTGTTTTATTATGTTTCTCATTTGATGATGTCCTCTTTATTCGTGTAATTTTCCGAGAAAACGTGTCCATGAAAAAATCGTGCAAATATATTTTCTGCGTTTTTAACCGGGCATACGGCTGTTCAGTGAATTTCGCTGACAATTTGGCGCCTGATTTTCCAATTCGCGCCAAGGCCAAAATTACAAGAGAGTTTATGTTGGGTGTCAATGTTCCCTGTTTTTCGCAAAGCATTATAATTATTGGCAGATGCAATTGCTAATATTCGAACAATTCTTAATAATAAATAATTCTATAGAATTTCTATTCTGTCAATCAACGCGCGCAATTTCGATATTACACCGAATATCTTCTGAGCGGGCGGATGTAGTAAAAAATGGTGAGTTTAAAATTAAGCATAAGTTGTGTTCTAAATATTTATTCAGTCGCTAGCTAGTGACTGCTAACTATTCACTATTCAGTTAACGGAATCAGATTTTTTTTCCAGAATTGTTCTGTAATTCGGGAAAATACACTAATTAAAAAAAAATCCCGTTTTTCGCTACATCAGTCATCTCAATAAAAAAGGGCAGTTTGTTATTTCGCAAAATGTTTGGCACAATGGTGAGGCTGAGTATCAAATTTACCATTGGTTTATTAGGAAGAGTCTTTGATTTGATGTCCTATATTTGATCACAATACTATACATATTGTACTTACAAAACCTCCTGATTAACCTGCAACGTGCTTTATTAGAACCCGCCTTTTGCTAATGCTGGGCTAATCATCTTGATATTGTATTTTAATTCGTTTGTGATTTTCTTCGCCATTTACCTATTGATTTTCAATTGAAAACACAAGTACGTAGTGTTGAACAATAAATAGGATAAGGCTGTATTTGAACTGTTACTATATTACTGGCCTTGAAAACCGGCGGTCCAAAGTTCGAAACCGGCACAGATCCTGACGCGTTGCTCTAAGGTTTCTGCCATTGCCCGTCAGTTTATCCAACAAAAAAAGTAGCATAACTTTGATACAGTCAAGAACAGGTTGATTTTTTTATGAACCTCTGTCTATAAAATAACATTGGAAACACTTCGTATACAGACATTTCCGTTTCATTGTTGATTACAAACCAATTGGTGGTGGTTATATTAGCAAAAACATCCGAATTTACACTCACGGTTATTATTTGACGCCGTTTTCAATCATTTGAAAATGTTAACTATATAAGTGTCCCATTATGTTTCAAAGTGATGAGGTAGTACTGTATGTACCTTCGTCTCTGAAACTTTCCCTACGGCTGCTAATATTTTAGTGTGAAATAAATTTAAGTCTATTAGGGATAAATTTTAACTGATTTATTACCACTGAAATAGCCGATCAGTGAAAATTTCGAATTAAAAACCTTTTCTTCAACTTATAACCTCGTCTTCGTGTAATATTTTTCCATCATGCGTGTCAAACCCCAACTATGTATCTTCCCCGTGCTGTGTATTTTTTATTTATATGATCATTCTATTATAATATTATTCTTTTCATAATAAAATTGAGTTAATTGTGTGATCCACAGCGAACCGAACTTTTGGTCGAAAAAAAACATTTGCTCAGAGCCGGGTTTTTCGTTAATAATGAATAAAATTTCTTTATGCGACCATTTTCGCTGCTGCTCACGTCCATGTGCACCAAGAATTACATTAATATTTATTAATATTTATATTATTAATTATTTTATTAGATCATCTGTTGCGATTTCATATTGTCAGAATATACAATGAAATATGTATGACTGAGCAGAAGCTCGGCCGAAGCATGAGGTTAATTTAATTAATAAACACATAATTAATAAGTTTTTTACACATTGTGAATTTCGCTGGCTGATTCCAGTGAATAAGTTCGATGCGGCATCAAAACGGAAGATAAAACTTAGGAATGAAAAATACAGACACAAAAAACAAAGAATTTATGCAAGAAATTAGGAGCAAATTAATATCAATAATGCAAGATTTTTTTCATTCATGATAAAAAAAACTCAAATCTTCATTAACGCTTCTTTCTGCCAGCTCCTGAGGCACCGAGCTGTTTAGTGTGGTCATCCATCATGAGCTGAAATTACTGATTGACAGACTAAATTACTGATTGACAGACTAAATGACTGATTAACAGAAATTGGTAAATTACTGATTGACAGACTAAATGACTGATTGACAGAATAAGTTACGATTTACAGACTAAATTACTGATTGACAGACTAAATGAATGATTGACAGACTGAATGAATGATAAATAGAAATCAATCTGGCACATGCATTCTTCCTCTGCTCTATAATCTGTCTGTCAATCTCGACTTAACCACAGTCAATGCCACACTTTAAGTTAGCCGATGACTTAACACACTGACTGACTGACTGACTGAGTAAGTGACTGAGAACTTCGGTCTGCTAGCTGGTTCACAGACTGTTTACTTTTAATACTCAATGGCTCACTGAACTGCTGACTAACTCACTGAACTGCTGACTGACTCACTTAACTGCTGACGGACTCACTATATTGCTGACTGACTCACTTAACTGTGTACTGACTCACTTAACTGCTGACTGCCTTGCTGACTGATTCACTTAACTGCTGACTGACTCACTAAATTTCTGACTGACTCACTTAACTGCTGCCTGACTGACTGACTCCCTTGCTGACTGACTCACATAACTGCTGACTGTCTGACTGCCTTGCTGACCGACTCACTATATTGCTGACTCACTCACTCACTTACTAAATAACTGACAGACTGTGATCCTGATCAACTCACCTTGACATCGGCCACTGGATCTCGTTTCTTCTTCATATCAATCGGCAGTACATTGAACTTGTCATGCAGTATCTCGTACACTTCATCGGTAAGGAATCCCGGCATCACCGGGCCGAGACGAATGTTTTTCACTCCTGAAGTCGTTGACTGACTGACTGACTGACTAACAGATTGACTGACTGGCTGACTGACTGACTGACTGACTAACTGACTGACTGACTGACTGACTGACTGACTGACTGACTGACTGACTGACTGATTGACTGTCTGACTGACTGACTGACATGTCTGACTGAATGACTGACTGACTGACTGTCTGACTGACTGACTGACTGACTGACATGTCTGACTGACTGAATGACTGACTGACCCAGATGCAACAATGTCAGCAAAACGGCCACGGCCTTTTGTTCAAACCAAGAAATGGCCAGCGACAATGGCAGACTGTTGATGTCGGTTTTCAGCGCGTCTGCTAGAGCCATTGCCACCTGAGTGAGTGAGTGAGTGAGTGAGTGAGTGAGTGAGTGAGTGAGTGAGTGAGTGAGTGAGTGAGTGAGTGAGTGAGTGAGTGAGTGAGTGAGTTGAGTGAGTGAGTGAGTGAGTGAGTGAGTGAGTGAGTGAGTGAGTGAGTGAGTGAGTGAGTGAGTGAGTGAGAAAGTGAGTGAGCGAGTGAGTGAATGAGTGAGTGAGTGAGTGAGTGAGTGAGTGAGTGAGTGAGTGAGTGAGTGAGTGAGTGAGTGAGTGAGTGAGTGAGTGAGTGAGTGAGTGAGTGTGAGAGTTAGTGAGCAACATGAAAACAACCTTCACAGCACCATATGCGTCGTTGCATTGACCCATGTCCAACAAACGTGGAATGCCCGTCTCCGCTAGTGTACCTGAATTAAAATTACAGAATGACTGACTGACTGACTGACTGACTAACTGACTGAATGACAGACTAAATGGCTGACTTACTGAATGACTGACTGAATGGCTGACTGAATGACTGACTGACTGACAGAATGACTGACTGAATGACTGACTGACTGAAAGAATGACTGACTGACTGACTGACTAACTGACTGAATGACAGAATGACTGACTGAATGGCTGACTGACTGACATAACGACTGACTGACAGCTTGCCAAACCATAATCTTTCTGAGTGTTGAAGCGGTACTTGGCGCATCCCAACGTTAAGATCAGTGACTCTTGAGGTGTAGCATCGACATGAAAAGCAAACATTGTGATTGGACGGTTGAGTTATAAAAGTATTCTAATTTTATGTCAGTCGATCAGTCAATCAGTTAATAAATCGGCCAGTCAATCAGTCAGTCAGTCAGTAAATCAGTCAGTCAGTCAGTCAATCAGTCAGTCAGTCAATCAACTTACCATGTTAGTGAACCAGCTTCTTCTGTTTTCTGATCCGTCACAACCACCGACCAGGAAGATGTGTTTCAGGTTGCCCTTTTCGATTTCTTCCAATACCTACAAAAGTAGATCAAGTTCGATTTGATTACTCACTCAGGCTCTCAGTAACTCACGCACTCACTCACTCAGACACTTACTCACTCACTCACTCACTCACTCACTCACTCACTCACTCACTCACTCACTCACTCACTCACTCACTCACTCACTCACTCACTCACTCACTCACTCACTCACTCACTCACTCACTCACTCACTCACTCACTCACTCACTCACTCACTCACTCACTCACTCACTCACTCACTCACTCACTCACTCACTCACTCACTCACTCACTCACTCACTCACTCACTCACTCACTCACTCACTCACTCACTCACTCACTCACTCACTCACTCACTCACTCACTCACTCACTCACTCACTCACTCACTCACTCACTCACTCACTCACTCACTCACTCACTCACTCACTCACTCACTCACTCACTCACTCACCGTGCCAGCTCCCCCAAGAATGGTTTCTCTGCCGAAACCAACCGTGACGTCATCACGTTTCATTTTATCACATTCTTCGGCGGAGAATCCTTTCATTTCCAGGGCCTGGAAAGACAACGATTGGCTGACTGACTGACTGACTGACTGACTGAATGATTCAATAACCTGTGCAATGATCTTAT
>OZ038444.1:1118731-1173253 GCA_964036265.1 Daptonema setosum
AGTCAGATTTCTCAGTATCAAGAATCCGTAATTACGTTTCCGGACCCACATTTATACAATCAATCAGACACAACATTCGTACGTTGTCTCGACAATTTCAACGCCCGCCAAAATAAGTTTTGAATTCAAATTGCGCGCCAAAAGCTTATGTTTAGTTGCAAGAATCCTCGGATATGCTTGAGTGCACTGGCGGACGAGAAGGGAAGGGAAAAGTGGAATTCCCCTTCTTTGGTGTTAAAAAAGTGGAATTTGTTCCCTAAGGTGTAGACAGAATGGTCTGAAAAATGCCAATTCCCCCCTCTTTGACTAAATTCCCCTCCCTTTGGAGGATTAGCTCGTCCGCCAGTGAGCTACAGTAACCCACCAAAGGGAACTGACGATTTCGTCGAAAAGTGGAGAATTGGCAGGTTTCAGGTAATTTTACCTACACCCTAGAGAAAAAAAATCAACTTTTTGAAAACACCAAAGAGGGGGGAATTTCACCTTTCTGTTCTACCCTCGTCCGCTAGTGCTAGAGTGGTATAATACCACCCCTGCGCAGGTTGGCTTGCAATTAATTATCCTCTTGCCATTCAATGGAACCTCTCCAAAGGGTGGGGAATTTCGTCGAAGAGGGGTGAGTCGACAGTTTTTATGTTATTTTACCTACACATTAAAAAACAAAACCCAGTGTTTGAAACCGCCAAAGAGTCGGGAATTCCACTTTTCCCTCCCCTTCTCATTGTTGCCATTACTCGTTAAAACGATGATTCCATGTTCGTATGCCTGCGCAGGCTGAGCCGAACAAGGGTGCTATATAAAGAGCGAGTTATTGAGCATGAACTCATTGTGTGTATTCGGTTATGATAAACTGTTTCAAAAAGGTGTACATGATTTTATGTACAGACACATAGAGAAATAGTACTTTAGCTCTGTTTCGTCGTATTTGAAAATTTTCCGAAAATAGGTTCACAGTGGGCTACGGCGTGATGTAATTTTTTCTGAAATCTTCTTAATAGGTTTCGAAAATATTATTCATGTTATTCGAGCAGATGGCGAACTTTTGCGTTTTGGTATTCAATTCGTAGGAGATAACTATAATGATGCGATGACTACAACTAAAACTGTAAATATAACTATAACGATGAATACAACTATTTTAACTGTAACTTTATATATAATTGCAGGTATCAGCACCATCAATATACCCTTCTCAATCAATCATGTCCAAACCGACACTCGAAGACTCGGGTTTCCAGCAGGACTGGTCAAAAGTGTTCACCAAAGTCGTGGATGGCCGACTTACCCGTTGCATTCTCGCCGAAATTCAGCGTAAATGCAACTGGAGGGAACCCGATTATAAAAAGTTGGTCAATGGAAAGTGCTCACTCACTCACTCATTCACTCACTCATTCACTCACTCATTCACTCACTCACTCACTCACTCAATCACTCGTTCACTCACTCATTCACTCACTCACTCACTAACTCATTCACTCACTCATTCAGTCACTCACTCAATCACTCACTCACTCAATCACTCGTTCGTTCACTCACTTAGTAGCTCACTCATTCACTCACTCACTCATTCACTCACTCACTCGCTCACTCACTCACAAATAACTCTAGGTTCGCGCCAGCGAGTGCCGTTTCTCTGAAGGACAGCTACCTTCCTTATCTGGTCCGTGGACGGTATGTGGCCCACTTGAAAGGGGATGGTATCAGGTTCGTGTATTGCTGAATGGACTTTTTTGCTTTTTTGTTTTCTATTTGATTTTTCAATTAATTATGGTTTTTGTTATTATTTTCACATTTTATTTGTGTTTGATTCGCTAATGTTGTTCATGAAGAAAATTTCTGACCATCACCCTTGCAGGTATCTGATGTATATCAAGGACTCAAAGCAAGTGTACGTCTTGGACCGATCTCTAACCGTCTTTCAGGTTAGCGGTGTTATTGCTTCTGCAGATTCTGTTGTATAAACGTTTCGATATTGTTTTTTTGTCGTTGTTTTTCTGTTTTGTTGCTGTTGTTGTGGTTTTTCACTAATGCTTCTGTTTTTATTTTTAGATGAACGACGACTACAAGATGCCCGAGACCTTGACCGACACCTTGCTTGATGGCGTTGGTTTATTGTTGTTGTTGTGGTTGTTGTTGTTGTTGTTGTTGTTGTTGTTGTTGTTGTTGTTGTTGTTGTTGTTGTTGTTGTTGTTGTTGTTGTTGTTACTGTTGCTGTTGTGGTTGTGGTTGTTGTTTTTGTTGTTGTTGTTGTTGTTGTTGTTGTTGTTGTTGTGGTTGTTGTTGTTGTTGAAACTGATGCTTGTGTTGTTGTTGTTAGTTTGTATAAGGATATTATTATCAAAACTTTCAGGATTTCGTTACCGAGCCGCATGTTGAGGGTGATCCGCTGATGTTCTACATCTGCGACCTTGTGTGCTACAACGTTTGTTTCAGATTACTCAAATTTTATGAGTCAATAACTCATTCACTCACATACTCATTTACTCACCCACTCATTCACTCACCCATTTACTCACTCACTCACTCACTCACTCAATCAATCAATCAATCAATCAGACTTCACTCACTTCAATGAATATTTCACTCACATACTCATTCACTTACTCACTTACTCAATTAATCAATCATACGTTACTCACTTTACTGATTCATTCACTCACATACTGATTCACTCACTCATTCCCAAACTCACTCAATCAATCAACCAAACAACTTTCTGTCAGTGATTCATTAACTTACTCACTCACTCACTCACTCATTTAACCATAGATCACTCACTCAGGGACGTGACGTGGGCCAACGTGAGTACTACACGGAGCGGTTGCGGATCGCCCGCGAGCAGCTGCTACCGCAGCTCAAGAATCAGGGAAACGGTAATTTTCTTCAACCTTTGTTCAACAACACTATAACAACAACAACAACACTTATTCAGGTTCGCTTCCGTTTCAAGTCAAGGTGCACGAGATCCACCGGGTCACAGCTGGCCAGCCGCTGAAGTGTCTCAACATGGTTTGTGCACACACCCGTCGCTCACTGACTCACTCACTCACTCACTCACTCACTCACTCACTCACTCACTCACTCACTTATTACTGATTTTCAGATCGGGACAGGTGAGGTGTCTCAGTTGGATTTCAAACCCAAAGGCGTCATCTTCAATCCCGATGAGAAAGTCAGTGTCAGATTTCGTTGTTGTGATAAAATAAGGGGATCGGGAGTTTTCTTTCAAATTCTATTAAATACAACTATTTTTCATTCTAATAACTCTTATTTTGTTCGTTTTCCAGTACTACAAGGCGGGAACTATTAGCAACCGCGACTTAGCCGTCGGGAAAGTCCACAAGATCAAGTGGGAAGGTGAAGAAAGTTTGACGATTGATTTTCTGCTCAGGATCAACAAGTTGGTTGATGCTGTTGTTGTTGTTGTTTTTCTGCTAGGTTTCAAGTTCATGTCGACCAGGGTTATTGATTGGCAAAGTTGAACATGAATCATTATCAAACTCGAAGCATGACACGTGATTATGTTACGGGATCCGTATCCGTATCAACGTTATGTTATCGTAATTGTATCTTTTATTAGATCACAGTAAGATTTCGTTACAATAACCGTATATTACAGTATTTGCCCAATACAGTAACCTTTCATTACAGTAACCCGACGCACGGCACCTTGTTGGTTTGTCAGAAGGAGGCTCGGGTGCCCTTCCATCCAAAGCAGCACATCAAGCTGGACGATGGCTTGCGCCAGTTGGATGGCAAAATCATCACGTTGGTGGTGCTGTTGTTGTTGTTGTTGTTGTAGGTTTTTGTTGTTGTTGTGGTTGTCGTTGTTGATGTTGTTGTTGTTGTTGTTGTTGTTGTTGTTGTTGTTGTTGTTGTTGTTGTTGTTGTTATAGTTATAGTTGTTGTTGTGGTTGTCGTTGTTGTTGTTGTTGTTGTTGTGGTTGTTGTTGTTGTTGTTGTTGTTGTTGTTGTTGTTGTTGTTGTTGTTGTTGTTGTTGTTGTTGTTATTGATGTTGTTGTTGGTGCTGTTGTTTTAGTTGTTGTCGTTGTTGTTGTTGGTGCTGTTGTTGTTGTTGTCGTCGTGGTTCTTGCTGTTGTGGTTGTTGCTGTTGTCGTTGTTGTTGTTGTTGTTGTTGTTGTTGTTGTTTTTTCTTGTAGTTGTTGTTGTTAATGTTGTTATTTTTGTTGTTGTTGTGAAGAGATTTTTGAATTTTCAGCTGCAAATACGAAGGCGACGAGTTTGTGTTCGTCAAGCAGCGCACTGATCGATCGCACCCGAACGGATTCGCGGCTCATGGTTGGTTTCCCAAAGTTGTTGTTGTTGTTGCTGTTGTTGTTGTGGTTGTTGTTGCTGTTGTTGTTGTTGTTGTTGTTGTTGTTGTTGTTGTTGTTGTTGTTGTTGTTTCTGTTGTTGTTGTTGTTGTTGTGGTAAGAGTTTCGCCTTCAGTTCCAACCATGATAGTTCGACTTTACACGAACTTTATTCAAGTACAAATAAAAGTGCCGAATTCAATATCGTAAGGTAATAAGTGAAATTGTATAAACGTTTGGGCTCAGCCAAACCAACACTGGATAAATATCTCTGATTACAGAAATCTTCGAGCTGATGAAGCGTCCGGTGACCAAGGACATGATCATCAAGTACATCAAGGAAGCCGGTGAGTGAGTGAATGCGTGAATGCGTGAGTGAGTAAGTGAGTGACTGAGTGAGCGAGCGAATGTGAGTGAGTGAAGTGAGTGAGTGAGTGCGTGATTGAGTGAGTGAGTGAGTGAGTGAGTGAGTGAGTGAGTGAGTGAGTGAGTGAGTGAGTGAGGCAGAAAGTCAAAGAGTGAGAGATGAAGTGAGTGTTTCAATTAAAGCTTGATCAAAGCATCTTTTTCTCCTAAAGTAAATCTAAGCACGCACCTGTTCACACGTGTGCAACTCATCGGTGTCTGTCATGCACTATGTTGTTCAATTACGACGTGGAGAAAGGTTTTAACTGGAAAAAATTTGAACACGCTCGGAAAGCAATTTGAATTCAAACTAAAAATACGCGCAAATTTTTTTTCAGTTACATGAAATTATGTACTTACTAAAATCTGTATTGATTGCAGGTGGTGCAGCTGGTGGTCGAAGCCTGGATCCTGAGGTGGATGACCTGCTGCAAGGACTCGGTCGTCACCGAGTGCGTTGAGTTCACGACGTCCGATTACAAGAAACAACGAATCACCGAGTTAAAAAAATATTTTTGGCGCCAAACTAGAATTTTGAATTTGTTTTCATTCTTGTCATTTTGTTTGTTCTGGCTCTTGTTGATGTGAAGAAACAGGATAAACATCAGAAAGAATTTTTCTATCTTTTTATCCATTTATCTTTATTCATGTATGTATGTTGCGTTGCGTTGCACTCATTACAGAACTAAACCGTTATCGTTTGATAAAGCAGATTTGTTTCTTGTGTTTTGTTCCACTTATATCGTTGCTCTCTTTTGTCGCTACTCTCACTTTATATTTTAATTTTTATTAATTACGTCTCACTTACTTTCATTATATTTCTTTATTGATTATTCAAAGTAATTTGTAATTCGTAATTTGTAAGACCGATTATATACGAGTCAACCCAATGAAAACTTGAAAACGTGAAAAACTTGAAAACACTTTGAGTAAAAATATTCCAATAGATGGCAGTGGCTGTCGTTGCCGTATTAATTAATGATGCACCCTGGTGAATTTCAGGACATTTCCTATATTGCGAAATCCAAAATCTTGTCTATAGCTTATCGAGAGTTTTTTGTTCAAATTGAATTTAAAACTGGCTTAATCCTGAAAAAAAATCAGGACATAAAATTTGAACAGCAAACGAGTGTTGTGCATATTGTCATAAGGGATCTATGAAACGAAACAAGCAGCAAAAATGCCCCCAATAGCATAAAAAACTCCAAAGATATTGAGAATGTATCAAGCTATCGTACCCATCCCTGAATTTGGACAATAAGTCATAGTTTTTTATTCTAAAAGATCAAAATTGTTTACGAAACTTAAAAACGTTTGATAAAAACAAGAATTTGACGACATATTTTTTTGGAGATTTCCTCGCCCCTCTGGTGGGTTACTCATACGCCACGGGCTAATAGTCTGAACTCAACTTCTGTTGCCTGCGAAGGTTCGGCTAAGGCTGATAAAGCCCGGATGTTATTTCTGCAAGCAAACGTACTGTCCAAACATCTGATAATAAAACTTCAGTAGCCTCAACTCAACTCGGTTGACACCATAGTTTAACACCAGAACATCAGGTGAAGATGATTGATGTGCGTGTTAAAACTGATTGTCTGATGTTTCATTATCAGAAGTTTTGGGCACGATTTTTGTTCGCAGTAACAACATACGGGCTTTACCTGCACAGGCTGCCCAAAATGGCAAGATTTCAATTGTCTTCCCATCAATTGACTCATTTTCCGCGTCACATTTCGCCCCTTTTTAGTGGACATTTTTGTAGACATTAGTGAAATTCCCCCCACTTTGGTAGTTTGAAAATTTGGAGTTTGCCCCTTTAGGTGTATGTAAAATGGCCTCAAAACTGTTGATTCCCGTCTCAGTGAAGAAATGCCTCGCCCTTCGCAGGGTCACCAGGTTATCCAGTATTATAAGCAGGGTTTGGTAAATAAAAAAATGGGCCCATTTATTTTAAAAACAATTTTTATTTATTTTCACATTTTTTTTCAAGGAAGGAAATTTTATCCCAAAACGCACAGTCAACCCAAAATATTTTTTATGTATTTTCTTGTATGTAAAATTCTTAAAATATTTTTTCTGGTTGTTTACCCCAATACCAAATGTAAAACAGTTCCAGCAACCAAGTAAGTGTGAGTGAGCTGAGAGGGACTTGAGTGATAATGATTATTAATTTTGTATGTACACATATTTTCTGTATGTACTTGTATGTACACATACTTTCTGTATGTACTGGTGCACTACTGGTCGCTGATTGGTCGGGCAATGCAGGGCCCCGCCCCCTCAGCGATCAGCAACTGCATCGGGCCAGCCAGTCAGTCGTTGCGCGCTGACGCTGGAATCGGGCGGCCGGAATCGGCTCCCGGTTCCAGTGTACGTAAGTTAGATAGTTAGGGTAAACCCATAAGGTTACCAAATTTATAGGTTAGCCAGTTTCTCTGGCTACTGTCTGGTTTTTGGTTTTTGTTTTATTTTACCTTTTCGTCTTCATTACCTTTTCACTTTTACTTTTAACTTTTTGTTCTTACTTTGTTTTGCGTTTTACCGGTTTACTTTTTACTTTTGTTTTGATTGCTCTTATTTTACTTTTACTCGTGCCTTGACTTTGCGTATTTTATTTTGTTTTGAACAGTTAACTTGTGTAACTTTTTATAATAAGAAGGCTGGTTCAGTAATTAACTGACTTGTCGTGGGAATTAATTTAATAAGCAACTCACTCACTTTCTAAGTCATCCACTCACTCATACACTCGCGTCGCGCCCGCTTACTCACCCATTTACTCACCCATTCATCCACTCACTCAGTCGGTTACTCACTCATTCATTCACTCACTCATCCAGCCACTCACTCATCCAACGCTTGAAACCAAGTTGTTGTGGAGATTCCTGATGGGAGGGCCCGCCCATTCAGGTTTCCCCATGACAATGGTGGAGGCTCTTCAACTTCAGTTCGAACTCGTGACCTCAGACCTCCGACCTCCGCTGTCTGGTTCGCTCTTCATACGTATGCCACACCACCTTCAATGAAGACCATCACCCGCCGGTTACTTCAGTTAGTCAATCAGTCCTCATGACTGATTCTGGAATACTTACTACTTAACCAACACCAACCCCCCCCCCCCCTAACCGTCTTCTTAATATCCGTATTTCCCCTCCCTCCCCCAGTGTAACCATGACGCGTACATTCGATACCATATCCAATATGTACAGGGTGTCCCACTTAAAAGTCCGGTTTTGTTTTTGGTCTAACTTTTTCAGTGTTCAACGGATTTCAAAAATTTTAGCGTCATTCGAAAGACAATTCTTGAAAATTTTGTTTGCTGCAAACGAAATTGAATTCTGATATTTCTGTCGTTATTTATGTCAGTTATACGAAAGCACCCCATTTTAGCAAAAAGGGAGGTTTTTTCCTCTACTTTTTCTTCATAATTTATAAATAAACTTAAGATGCGCTCTCATGGGATTTCGCACATTCAGATAATACTCCTACCCGCGCTCGAAAAATCGAAGTCGTCGGAATCGGCCCATAATGCGTCCATATATAGTCCATATCAATGCTAACACACATGCAAAATTTTAGAGCTCGGTGACTTCTACAACAGCCGTGAGCACCGTTCAAAAATTTTCGACAATGAAATTTTCGGCATTTTTCGGTTCATTTTTCAACACCGGTTTTCAATCAAGAATGTTGGGTCTATGACGATGAAAACAGCTGCAAACATGTAAATTGACCCAAAAAATACAATGGTGTGATCCATTTTGTTTCTTATGCAAGATTTACGTGTGAAAATTAGCATCCGGACAAAAAAACTAAAATTTTGGGGTTTTATTTTTTTAAACTTAATGAAAAATATTTATTCAAAAAGTTTAGTTCAAGTCTAATTCTGCTTTTATTCAATTGTCTACACATACACGCGATAGGGGAAAAAATTTAGTTGAAAAATTTTGGTGCTTTATTTGGGTATACGCGATTGAGCAACAGATTTTTAGGGTCCGCAAATAAACATGACGAGAAATTTGGTCATAACTTCTTATATAGTAATCCAATTTCAATTTTGAAAAAAGCGATGAACGCAGAATTAAAATTTATTTGGGGTAATGTCCAACAGTTTTTATTATTATGTTACGTAATTTTAGTCAAAATGGTGAAAAACTAGAAAAAAACGACCATTGACGAAAAAAGTTATTTTGGGTTTCAATTTCTCTACAAAAATCGTTTCCCAAAACTATGGTACAGCATTTTTTCATTTTATTGGGTTGTTCACACACACACGCAATACAGGAAAAAAATTGGTTGAAAAATTTTGGTGCTTTATTTGGGTATACACGATTGAACAACAGATTTTTATAGTCCGAAAATAAACATGACGGGAAATTTGGTCATAACTTCTTATATAGGGATCTAATTTTAATTTTGAAAAAAGCAATAAACGCAAAATAGAGATTTATTTACTTTAATCCACGACATTTTTTATTTTTATGCTACGTAATTTTGGTCAAAATGGTAAAAAAAACTAGAAAAAAACGACCATTGACGAAAAAAAATTATTCGGGTTTCAATTTTCAACCAAAATCTTTTTCCAAAATAATGGTACAGCATTTTATTTTATTTTATTGGATTGTTTACACACACACGCAACACAGAAAAAAATTTGGTTGAAAAATTTTGGTGCTTTATTTGGGTATACACGATTGAACAACAGATTTTTATAGTCCGAAAATAAACATGACGGGAAATTTGGTCATAACTTATTATATAGTAATCCAATTTTAATTTTGAAAAAAGCAATAAACGCAAAATTGAGATTTATTTAGATTAATCTCCGACAGTTTTTATTATTATTTTACGTAATGTTGGTCAGAACTCAGAATAGTGAAAAACTAGAAAAAACGGCCAATGAGGAAAAAAACTATTTCGGGTTTAAATTTTTCTACAAAAATAATTTCCCAAAATTATGGAACATAATTTTATTTTATTTTATGGATTGTTTACACACACACGCAATACAGGAAAAAATTTGGTTGAATTAATTTTGTGCTTCATTTGGGTATTCACGATTGAACAACAGATTTTCAAAGTCCGAAAATAAACATGACGAGAAATTTGGTCATAACTTCTTATATAGTGGTCCAATTTTAAACTTGAAAAGAGCAATAAACGCAAAATTGAAATTTATTTCGGGTAATCTCCGACAGTTTTTATTATTATGTTACGTAATTTTGGTCACAATGGTGACAAACTTGAAAAACGACCCTTGACAAAAAAATTTAATTTAGGGTTCTAACTTTTCTACAAAAATCATTCCCAAAAGTATAGTACTGCGTTTTTTATTCTATTGGATTGTTTACACACACACGCAATTCAGAAAAAAATTTGGTTGAAAAATTGTGGTGCTTCATTCGGGTATACGCGATTCAACACCAGATTTTTGTAGGCCGAAAATAAGCAAGACAAGAAAATGGTCATAACTTCTCTTATGATAGTTCAATTTCAATTTTGAAAAAAAAGCAATAAACGCAGGATTACAATATATTTCGGGTAATGAGTGATAGGGTTGCCACTAACATTGACCGATGACCCATCCCTGATACGATGATTTCAGAAGTTATGATCATATTTTTTGTCTTGCTCGTTTTCGGACTATAAAAATCTGTTGGTCAATCGCGGTTACCCAAATAAAGCACCAAAATTTTTCAACCAAATTTTTTTCTGTATTGCGTTTGTGTGTAAACAATCCAATAAAATAAAAAAATGCTGTACCATAATTTTGGGAAATGATTTTTGTAGAAAAATTAAAACCCGAAATATTTTTTTTCGCCAATGGTCGTTTTTCTAGTTTTTTATCATTTTGACCAAAATTACTTAACATAATAATAAAAACTGTTGGAGATTACCCCAAATAAATTTTAATTCTGCGTTCATCGCTGTTTTCAAAATCAAAATTGGACTACTATATAAGAAGTTATGACCAAATTTCTCGTCATGTTTATTTGCGGACCATAAAAATCTGTTGCTCAATCGCGTATCAACATGCTCAATCAACTTTTTGAATAAATATTTTTTATTAAGTTTAAAAAAATAAAACCCCAAAATTTTAGTTTTTTTGTCCGGATGCTAATTTTCACACGTAAATCCTGCATAAGAAACAAAATGAAGCACACCATTGTATTGTTTGGGTCAATTTACATATATGCAGCTGTTTTCATCGTCATAGACCCAACATTCTTGATTGAAAACCGGTGTTGAAAAATAAACCGAAAAATGCCGAAAATTTCAGGGTCGAGATTTTTTGAACGGTGCTCACGGCTGTTGTAGAAGTCACCGAGCTCTAAAACTTTGCATGTGTGTTAGCATTGATATGGACTATATATGGACGCATTATGGGCCGATTCCGACGACTTCGATTTTTCGACCGCGGGTGGGAGTAATTTCATCGTGTGTGAGAACGCGTCTTAACTTATAACGTTTTTCTGCATGTCAGACTAGTCAAACTTAGTAAGAAAATCACAAATAATCATTTCATATTTTTATAAAACCTAATGAACCATTTTAAAAACCAAATGAAAGCACTTATTGACTGTTTGCACTGAGATTCAACATTTCTGCGCAAATGCAAGAAATGTCGAAAACATTGGTGAACAACAACAATTCATGTTCTTTGGTTTACAATCAAGAGAAGATAAGAAAAAAAATCAAGTTTGAAAACATTTTCTAATTAAAATATGAATTTTAATTTTTGATAAAAACGGATTTTTTTCAATGTCGAAATTCGGTGTCTTCGTAAAAATTGCGTAACTACCGGTAAAAGTATCCAAATTCAATTTTCTTTTAAGCAAACAAAAATTTCAAGAACTGTCTTTCGAATGATTTTTAAATTTTTGAAATCCGTTCAACACTGCAAAAGTTATGGCGAAAACAAAACCGGACTTTTAAGTGGGACACCCTGTACATAAAAAAATATCAGCTACACAACACTCAACGACGCGGATCACAAAACTCCCACTTCCCGTTTTCCCTTTCACAACAAGTCAAGTCACATTTAATATATTCCTCTCTAAACACCTATAACTTGTTGTTCAAGTTTCAACCGCCCCCCCCCTCTCCATTCCCCTTGAAATTCCCTTTGAAAAATTAGTTCGCCCACCCAGTAGCGGACGAGAAGGGGGGGGAATAGTGGAATCCCCCCCCTTTGGCGATTTTCGCGTTTTGGTGTAGGTAAAATGAGGGTTTTTTTCGCATGTGTAAGCACAAATTCAAGGTAACTTTAGATTAAATTCTTTTTGAATTTCCACCTTTGCCCCTTCTGGGAAGCAAAAATATACCTGAAGTGTAACAAATATACAGTATGTAGGTGTAAAAAAGACATTTCATCATGGTCAATTCCACTTTTCTAGCTCATATTAGAGTTTCCACCGCTGCTTTCACAGGAATGTATATTTACCCGCTTAGAAAGAAAGATTCCACTTTTAGTTCCACTTCCGATTCCACTTTCCTGAACCACTCCAAAATTCCACTTTTCAAATAACTTAACAATTCCACTTTCTTGAACTTGAATCCCTTTAAAATTCCACTTTTTGATTAACTTGATAACTTCCACTTTCGTGATTCATTTCATATTTATGCCCTTCTTTGGCGAAACAAGGATGATATCGTATATGTCAATTCACATTTTTCTTTTTTACGGAATCATAGGGGTTCGTTAAGTTTTTTTTGTATCCGCTGAACAACTCAAGTTTAAGGGGAAATACGTTTCCCATTCCACTTTTCATTCTATTCCCCGCATTAATTTAATGAAATTGACCATGAGATTCCCCATTCCCATAACACTGATATTCGTACAGTGGTATTTTCAACTCCACTTTCTTGAATAACTCCAAAATTCCACTTTGGGCTGCTTCTTTGATTAATGCAATTCATGATTCATTACGTCATTTCTTTAGCAGATGACTTTTCCCATGGAAATACTTTACTTTAGATTTAAATTATTCGTTTCTATTGATCTTGACATAACCGTACACAAACTAAGTGACCACTTAGATTTATAGTGGATTCCACTTTCCACTTAAAAAAACACATTGTATCAATTTATAACCGTTAAATTCGAAATCACCGTAAAAATCTGGTGGGAAAACTTTTTTTTCACGCCGATCCGATCAAAATTGAAAGTTTTACAAAGTTAAATCGAACCTGAAATTTTCGTTAATTTAATTTCCGTTAATTAAAAAATCAGTGCCACTTTTGAAAATATCGCGCACGGATGACAATGTGGGGGTGAGTCTGATGTAACTCACTTGAGGTCACGGCGTTCATGTGAGGTCGCGTATGAAAGAGCGGCCGCCTTCTGAGGGGAGGTTCCCACGGCTTATTACACACGTAAAAGGGGTAATTGCGTAATCCCCCTTTCCCCCGGAGTTCCTTGCACCATTACATATGGACCTCGCTGCACCCCCTCCCCGCTGGCAGGTATTCCTTTGTCGGCTCGGACCATCTTGGTGCCAGGTGAAGACGCCCCCTTTCATGTCATTCAAGCCTCGTGTCTCACTACGGCTCAGTTAATGCACGGTATTTTCAAAACTGGCCCTAATTTTTAACCAACAGCGTTAAAATTAACGGAAGTTTTCAAAGTTTGTAAAACTTTCAATTTTGATCGGATCGGCTTGAAAAAAAACATTTCTTACCAGATTTTTACGTTGATTCCGAATTTAACGGTTATAAATTCATACAACGTGATTTTTTTCCAAATAAAAAGTGGAATCCACCATAACTCGAAAAAGGTATGATAATACTTTTAGTAAGAACGGAAAATCCGGAATACCGCAAAAATGTATGCGCTTCGCGCAATGTTCATGGTGGTTTCTAAAAGGTGGTTTTTAATCAACAGCGTAGAAATTAACGAAGTTTTCAAAGTTTGTAAAACTTTCAATTTTCATCGGATCGGCTTGAAAATAAATTCATTCTGACTCAATCGACCATGGAGATAAATTCATTCCGAATTTACTATTTATAATTTAATTAGACGCGATTTTTTTTTCAATGGGTCTTTTTAAAAGTGAAGTGGAATCCACTATAGTTCTAAGTGGACACTTAGTTTGTAAACGGTTTTGTCAAGATCAATAGAAACGAATAAATCTAGAGAAAAGTAGTTCCATGGGAAAAGTAATCTGTTAAAGAAATGACGTAATGAATCATGAGCTGCATTGGTCACAAACTGCATAAAGGAACCGCCCAAAAGGGGAATTTGTTCATTTGAGAGATTAAGAAATGGGATACGTTTGCAATACAAATTAACAACCTCTAAAACGCAAATTTCCCCTGCTATGCAGGGTAGGTTTCGGTCACTTTACAGGTACGTTTCCGATACAAAATAACAACCTCTAAAATGCGAATTTTCGCTGCGATGCACCGTAGGTTTCGGTGACTCTATAGCTATGTTTCCAAAGAAAAATCAAAAACCTCTGAAACAAAAATTTTCGCTGCAATGCACCGTAGGTTTCGGTGACTTTATAGGTACGTTTCCAATACAAATCAACAACCTCTATAACGCTAATTTTCGCCTCTATGAACCGTAGGTTTTGGTAACTTTATAGGTACATTTTCAATACAAACTAACAACCTCTAAAACGCAAATTTTCGTTGCTCTGCAGCGTAGGTTTCGGTAACTTTATAGGTACGTTTCCAATATAAATTAATCATCTTAAAAACGCAAATTTTCGGCGCTCTGCGTCATTGGTCTGTGAGTTTCTAGGCGGTTTCCAATACAAATAAACAGCCTCAAAAATGTCAATTTTTGCGCGCTTCGCGCCGCGGTTTTCGAGCAATCCGAGGCATGTTGCTAATCGACCTCAAAAAGTCAAATTTCGGCGCATTTCTGATTCTAATACAAATGAACAACTTTAACACGCGGATATTGTACAAGTCTGTTGATGAAGGCCACAGAAAAGCAAGCATGACACTATCTAAGATGATATACAGTATAAATGAAAAGATTTAAAATGTAAATAGATTGTTTTTTTATAGAAAAAATTAAGGTGTAGGTAAAACGACATTTTTTGACGAGCATTAAGGTGTAGGTAAAATGGGGTCAAAAATTGATTCCCCCCCCTTTGGGCAAAACACTCGTCCGCCACTGCGCCCACCAGTCATTCGATCCGTCCATATGACTGATCCCGAATCTTTCACTCCCCCACCCTTTCTATTTTACTCCCTCACTTTCATAATTACCACAGTTTCCTCTGTCCCCCCGCAACCATGTAGCCCTCATCCACTGTCATATGCAATATGTATGTATCAAAACGTTTTCCCCTCCCCTCCCTATTTGCCACACCACACATACGCCACTCACCCGCGCCACCCGTTCCATAGTCGACCATCAGCCGACTGCTCGACCTTTCATATCAGCTCTAACCATTCAACTGTCTAAACTTTAAAATTTTTGTGAAATTCCACATTACATAAACAACACAAACTGATAACATTTTTGTTTCCAGCTTTTCATTTCAGGCCCCCCTTTTTTGCCCCCCCCTTTTTTTTGCCCTACAAACTCCCTCCCTATTCGATGATCTCCCGATATCCGCACCCCGCGTCCCATGCGCCCTCCCCCTCCGCCCCGTAAAGTGTTCTGAGATACAGACATCAGTACACAGATATATGAAAAACATTTTCCATGTCGGCCGAACAACAACATAGCCTCTCCCACTTTCTGCAGACAAAACACCAGTGCCCCTCGATTGGGTATGATTGGCTTGTAGCGGCGCCTGGACAGGATAGGAAGAGGTACCCTTCCGAGAACCCTGATCCCTGATTTTGAATCTTACTGGGAAAGGCCCAGAAGGCTCCACGATTTTTAATCTTACTGGGAAAGGCCCAGAAGGTTCCACGATTTTGCATCTTACTGGGAAAGGCCCAGAAGTTCCCCCAATTTGAATCTTACTGGGAAAGGCCCAGAAGGTTCCACGAATTTGAATCTTACTGGGAAAGGCCCAGAAGGTTCCATAATTTTGAATCTTACTGGGAAAGGCCCAGAAGGTCCCCTGGTGTTAACAAGTCACCTCCCAACAGACGTTAAAGACGCTTTCGAGATTCTAGTGAAATATGAAGCAGGATTTTTGGTCAGACCATGAAACATCAAATTCACTTTTGGTCCACACTCTTGACTAACGTGCACGACGGTGATTGGGCCACAACTCAACCGGCCAATCATCAACACTCAAGTTTAGCCAATCACGCGAAAGAACAGCACTGCACTGAACTAGCTTGTGGCCCAACATCTGAGTTCGGTGTAAAAGCTGGTGTTTTACGGGCTTTGATATTTTTTTATTAATCAGAATTTGTGTAATGTCTTTGTATGTTTTTGCTTGCATACATTTTTAGCAAAATTTGCATTGATTTCAATCAACAAAGTTTTCAACCTGATGTTTCATGGTCTGAGCAAAAAGGCTGCTTCATATTTCACTAGAATCTCGAAAGCGTCTTTACCACTTAACTTACGTCACACGCCACTTATCTTGTAGCTACATACATGTATGTATATGCCTGTACAACATATCATATTAAGCTATGCAAATGTTATTATACCCCCTTTTTCATTCTGTAATCTTGTACAATGCCCAATCCCCTTCCCCCTCTACAGACCGACATCGATACCAGACACTACATCTGGTGTTTATCAGCCATAGATCGCATCCCATTTTCATTACAGCGTACAGCCTGTGACCGATTTTGTAGATAAGAATAAATGATAGTGAGGTATCGGTCAGGAAGGTTATACTCCGTTCGTAGACAATCAATTACCGATGAGTGATTAACTGTATCGAAAGCTTTTCTGAAATCAATAAAAACACCAGCAACGCGAGGAGAAGTTTCCAGTGAGAGTTTGACAAAATAATCAAGGAATAATAGAGCATCAGTTTTACTTGACTCGGGACGGAAACCGTTTTGATGCATATAGAGTCTACAATAGATTTAAGGTTTGAGTAGAGACAAAATGTCGTTCAAAATTTTTACTACAAATGGGAAGAATACTAATTGGACGAAAATCAGACGCAGTGGAAGGATTATTACATTTAGGTATTGGTACAATATGAGCGAATTTAAATTGATGGGGTACAACTAGATCTTTGTACACTCTGTTTATAAGAACACATAAAGCAGGTGCGATTGAATCCACTCCGTATTTCAGCAGTGTGGGTGAAATTTCATCAGATCCAGTGGATTTACGGTTTGACAGTTTACCAATCTGACATCGTACAAACTCAACGTCACACAATTCGTTGTAAAAGAACGGTTCAGTGCAGTCCAATGCGACGGGTGGATGATACCGTGACTGGGCGAACGACTGGAACTGGTCGGCGAGCAGATGGGCGAGTGAGGCACCGTCGACGACCACGTGACCAGCGTTGTCGGCCAATATAGGAATTGATCGCCACCCGAGACCTTGGAGAGTCCTGAAGGTACTCCAAAAGGCAGACACAGAATCCACATTAGCAAAAGTATCAGTAAAATAAGCATGTTTATCAGTGAGAATGCGCTTTTTACAGCGTTTACGGAGAGAAGCGTATTTGGAATAATGAGTGAGAGACCACTTTTTAAAAGCTTTGTTTCTTCGATTAATGAGCGAACGTAATTTACTGGAAACCGAATTAGAAAATAAATTTTTCCTGCGTCCATTTGATAATGGGATGGCCTTCGATGCACATTCAAATACGGTTTTTCGAAAAGAACACCATGCTGAATGAACATCAACTGCCTCCAAGACCAATTGAACGAGGTTACTTGACAATAGTAGTTGAACAAAGAGCGGCCAATTAGCACGACCATACGCCCAGCACCGTTGTGGTGGTGGTGCAGGATCGGGTGTACGGCGACCTGGAACACGGTAAATGGCAGCAACCACTTTGTGATGGGAGATGGGACTCAATCGGAGGAAGAAGCTCAATCGTGCAGTCGGCATGTTTGGGTAAAACCAGCCAGTCAATGGTCCGACGTTTGTGGGTAGGTTGCTCGATTTTCTGCACCAAATCATACGACTCAAACAACGAAGACCAAAACTCACGGGTTTGGGGGGATTCCCAGCAGTTGTTGAAATCCCCCCCCCCCCCAATTGATGATATCACAGTCGGCCGGCGCTGCAGACAAGACTGTTGATAGGCCGTCCATGAAGTCAGCGGCTGATGCTTGGCTCTCAGCTCGGTAGGCGCACACACATAGTAGCTTCCGGTTGTTGACAGTGCAGATTATTGGTAGAATTTCGATGTTTTTTGGGATGTTGACTTTAAGAAGATGTGGCTTAAGGCAAGCACGCACAAAAACAGCAGTGCCGCCGCCATTCTCTGTTCTGTCCCTGCGAAATAATAATCGCTCGGGTACATTGAATTGATGAGGATTTTTTGACGATACTTTTGTTTCTTGGGCATAGAATATATCGATGTTATGATGTTGTATGAGGGCTTCAATTTCAGCGAACTTTCCTTGTAGAGAATTCACGTTAGCACTCTATATTTTTACGCTTTGCATACGGGGCTTGTGCACAGTTTATAGAGATGATGTTTTACCGCAGCAGCATAATAGAGAGACGGCTGCAGCGAACACAGAAGCAGCGAACACAGAAGCAGCTTCGAATGCCTGCGCAGGCTGAATAAAAAGTGCTATATAAAGAGCTATTTATTGAGCATGAACTCATTGCGTGTAGTCGGTTGTGATAAACCTTTTCAAAAGACAGACACATAGACAAATATTACTTTAGCTCTGTTTCGTCGTATTTGAAAATTTTCCGAGAATAATTCTACAGATTTGTGTCTTTTCCTCCTAAAAATCGGAAAACTTCTTAATAGGTTTCGAAATAGGTTAAAAAGAGTTCATGTTATTTGAGCAGATGGCGAACTTTCGCGTTTTGGTCTTCAATTCGTAGGAGATAACTATAACGATGACTTCAACTATTATAACGGTAACTTTGACTTTAACTACTGTATAACGATGACTACAACTATAACTGTAACTTTAACTATAATTGCAGGTATCAGCACCATCAATATACTCTTCTCAATCAATCATGTCCAAACAGACACTCGAAGACTCGAGTTTCCAGCAGGACTGGTCGAAAGTATTCACCAAAGTCGTGGATGGCCGACTTACCCGTTGCATTCTCGCCGAAATTCAACGTAAATGCAACTGGAATGAACCCGACTATGCGAAGTTGGTCAATGGAAAGTGCTCACTCACTCACTCACTTACTCACTCATTCACTCACTCAATCACCTAATCACTCGATCACTCAGTAGCTTACTCAATAGCTCACTCAGTCAGCCAGTCACTCACTCACTCATTCACTCACTCACTCACTCATTCACTCACTCATTCAGTCACTCACTCAATCACTCACTCACTCAATCACTCAATCACTCGTTCGTTCACTCACTCAGTAGCTCACTCATTCACTCACTCACTCACTTAATCACTCACTCACTCACTCACTCGTTTTCTCACTCACTCACTTAATCACTCACTCACTCACTCACTTAATCACTCACTCGCTTAATCACTCACTCACTCACTCACCCACTTTCTCACTCACCCAGTTAATCTCTCACTCACTCACTCACTCACTTAATCACTCACTCGCTTAATCACTCACTTACTCACTCACTCACTTTCTCACTCACTCACTTAATCACTCACTCACTCACTCACTCATTCACTCACTTAATCACTCACTCACTTTCTCACTCACTCACTCAATCACTCATTAACTCACTCACTCACTTAATCACTCACTCACTCACTTAATCACTCACTCACTTAATCACTCACTCACTCACTCACTCACTCACTCACTCACTCACTCACTCACTCACTCACTCACTCACTTTCTCACTCACTCACTTAATCACTCACTCACTCACTCACTCACTTAATTACTCACTCACTCACTCACTAACTCACTCACTCACTCACTCACTCACTCACTCACTCACTCACTCACTCACTCACTCACTCACTCACTCACTCACGCACTCTTTTTCTCACTTACACCCGTAGCACAGAAACTTTTTTGAACATCTAATTCATGACTTCAATATTCATAAAAACTATCCCAAAAAGTTGTAACCTCAATCGATTTTCGTGAAGCTAATTTCATCTTAAGTGTGTTGGTAAAAGCAACTAACAACTCAAATATCTATCAAATCGGTTAAATAAAAAATTAGCAAACCCCTATTCAACGTTATTCGTAACCATATTCTGAATTACCCATGGATTGCCAAAAAAATCGGCACATTTCTGGTATCTAACCAGGACCGAACATACATGTCCCAAATCATCAGTAGGGTACTCATTTAGATTTATTTAATGATTCTGATGACTTAGATAACAGTTTTGAGCCCAAACTCGTAAGGAATAATTGATTAAAGTAAGGTAAAGAACTGCCTGGAATTCAAGTGAAAAGTTGTAGTGTTAACTACTCCAACTTGTGAATCGTTACATAGCTGCATCAAATGTAAGAGAAGGTGATGCACTGTAGTCGACTGTTCGACTCAACCCAACAGCTGTATGCTATAACATGCAATCATCATGTTCAGTGGGTGCAGGGCTGGGGGACTTAAATTAAAAGTACTTTTTTAGGTGCCACTTAATTTTTTTTCCATTTTAAAAGTGCCACTTTTGAATTTGTCGCCTGAAAATTAAGTGGCACTGAATTCGGTACTTAATTATTGTAGATATTGAAAGTATTGTAAATATTGTAGCAAAACTTTTCCTATTCAGATTCAGATTCAGATTTTATTCGGGTTTCTCACCATAATGGCAACGAGGAATACCAAGTCACAAAGTGAAATAACGGTCATTCCTATAAGCAAAATTGGCTAAAAGTAAAGAATTTTGGATTCTGTCAATTTATCACTAAGAAATCCATAGTATTTTACATAGTTACAAAATAAATTCTGGTACTAAAAGAAAAGTTTTACAAACAATAAGTGGCACTTAAAAAATGTCCCATTTTTTCAAGTGCCACTTAATGAGGTACTTAATTCCCGGGACTTTTAGCCCTGGTACTTTTTATTAAGTCCCCCAGCCCTGAGTGGGTGTTAACCGGGTTGGACAAGTTAACGTGACATTTTTTCACTTGAATCTCAAGAAGCTCTTTAGCTCGGGCTGGCGATTGAGCAGATCACCGTAGGCTTGCACCATCATGTCTGACACGTGTAGGTGTGACCCGTGTGAGCGCTGGCCATGACTGAATATAAAAATTAATTCGTTTGGCGGCTTAGCATATTGACTGGAGGAGACGGCATTTTGTCCCCATTTATGAAATGGGGACAAAATGTGTTCCTCGTTAAGTGGGCAAAATGTGTTTTTAGAACTTTTCTCACACTTCTGACATTTTATATTACACTTTAGAGGTGTTATTAACGTAATACAGGCTGTCGAAAGCAACAATTTGGGGTTGATGAAAAGGTTTTACACACAGAAAAGTACTTAAAAAGATGATTATGACTCTTTTTAGGAACTTTTTTTGTGTATAAAACCTTTTCATCAACCCAAACTGCTGCTTTGAACCGCCAATTTCTGGGTGAGGAAAAAAATTTCACACAAAAAAAATTCCCGAAAAAACAAAAAATTCGACTATACAGTTATGAATATTTTGTCGCAAAAGAGTGGAAAATTATTTGTCAAGTAAAAATCTATTATGTTCAACCAAAAAAATTATAACAAATTTCAATTAAAATAGTGAAAACCGTTTTTCATGAATAAGGTGTCACCACGAGCACAACCATACAAACCAATAAGTAACTTTCTTCATCATGTTTTCTTGAATATGATGAACATAACCCTGCCTTAAACGTAATGTTTCACCTGCTTTGGATGGCTGCGGGTGTTTGAACACGAATAACATAGTTGGGATATTATCCATGCATGAATGAATAAGATAATCAGAATTATAAACCGAAATAAAGAAATGAATAGGGTTTAAACTTTTTATGAAGAAATACTTGTCCGTTATTTTCACTCCGTCGTTATACTACCTTTTCTGCGGCCACGTTGAATTTTTAACTGGGTGATAAAACTTTGCGTAACAAGCTCGAATGGGGTTCAAATGATATTCGTGATTTCTTGAATATCGCAGGTACTCAGATCTTGAATAACGATGAATAAGGTTTAATTAAAATCAAACTATGTAATTTTTATAAAATAAACGCCGATAGATAAATTGAGGCACGGAGGTCACGGTGATATACAGGGTGGGCCAAAAAAAACTCCGCGATTTTGTGAGACCATAACTTCCACAGTGGACCTTGAATTTCTTTGAAATTTTGTAATAGTACTAGAACTCACGTCACTAGTTCTGTTCTAAATCAATGCATTTGTTTATGTTATGACGCGTCTTGGCACGCGCGTATATGCACATTCTTTTTGGGGTGCTGAAAGCGGCAGATTAGCCGTCGTGGTGTCCCGGTTTGCTGTCTTGTGATTTCGTTTGCGTACATATTTTGCTATCAATTCATTCTGATTTTACCTTGACCGAATAAAACTGTGAACAAACAATGTTCATTGGTTTTGATTTCGGAATCAAGATACGCGAATGCGTGTCGAGGTAATTGGAATTACCTTTCTCTAAAATAGTTTTTAAAAGTAAATAATTTTAATTTGTTTCTATAATTTTGTTTCTATATCATTGTTTCCAGATTTGAGCGAAAACCGGAAGGTTTGACCATTGACACGGTAAACCTGAGAGTGTTGAAGTTGTGTGCCTTTAGTGAGATTTAAGTAAGTTAAGCTGTAGATAAGGAAACGTTGTCGAAATCTTCATTTCGTTGACGGGTTCTTCCATTGCCACTAGGGGCGTTCTGATCGGGTTTACTGGAGGAATTTTCCAGTAAACTTGCGTTACTCGCGGACTTCCACCGGAGTAGTAACGGCCAACTGGGTCTCGCCCCGGAGTTGGTTTCAGAGCGTTGTTAGTGGTTCCAATCGTTCTACTGCGTCTGATTAGCTCTTGAAGTTAATCAGCGTCTGGTCTTGACCAGCGACACGGCTCCCGATCGGAAACGGTCAAAAAGTCGGTTCGCAGTAGAAAGTGGTTTTCAAGAGGAGTTTCTCGGCCCTATGCTGATTGACATCTCCTTGAAAGTTGCTTAGATTGCCTAAAAAGTGATCCTCGACTCAAAGGGTTGATCTGATTATTTATCATACATATATTTCAATCCAGTGTGGAATACTTGATTGAATTTGTGTGCCATATTTATCATCTTTGCATAATCCAGATCTAAAGGGCTAAACCTCACTTACATCTCGGTTGCCAGATTGAGAATACTTTTGTAATTATTTCGCATCCTCCAGTGATCCGAAAACAAATTAGTATTCCTTCATAATTACATTACCCAGATATGAAGGTGCTAGACCTCACCTAGATCTGTGTTCCCAGAATCCAAACACTTTGAATAATTTGATTTGACTATCAATCAAATAATACATCGTGTGTTTCCAAACCTATAAATGGTCAGTGCCTAGACGTCACTTACATCTAGGTTCCCAGATTTATAATACTTAGTTCTTATTCCAACTTGAACTAAAAGTAACTTGATATTCAGACTCTCAAATACAAATGGTCTAGACGTCACTTAGATCTTTGTTGCTAGATCTGAAATACTTGGAATATTATACCAATAATACCATCTATAATTGATAGTTGATTAACAAGTCAACAATAAATAAACATCAATATAAAGGTGGAATAGCTTCCGTTTCGGTCAATGGTATACGGGAACTTGGATAGAGGAAGTAGTACAGGCAATCACTATATAAAAGGGTGACGCCAGCCTCTTTAGATTACAATTTGCAGGTTATTCAATAACATATTAACTTAATTTTCTCTAAAATTTCAATGAGATATCTAACACACACCGGCCACACCATCAGGATACATGAAAATTTCAGTTTTTCCTTTAAACCAGGTCATTGTTTCGAAGAGAAATCATGTGCATACGTAACTTATAAGCATCAATTTGTTTATGAATTCAACGAATGAATTAAATAATGGTTTAAAAAATAAAAGTTAATTGGTTAACTAGTAAAAAAAGTTTTATTTCTAAACTTTTCTTCCAATAACGCGATAGTTCCGGTGCTAAGCTGTTTTTCATGTCTGTTACCGGCTGTTGCGTTCCTCCTCAGCGAAATTTCGTTTCAAATACGTTAATTTTTTCCTCAAAACTTCACGTTCAAGAAATAAAAGTTCAAGATTTTTTAAAAACATGCTCGTTCTGTTTATACGTCAATGTTTTTTGGGGAATAAGGTAATGCCGTACATCAGACAAGGGAACAAAAAGCAAGCATCCTACTGTAAGAGTTCTCCATTAACATTGAAACTAAATTTAGACCGAATTGCTACTTCAACAATTTTCTTTTAATCCTTGTATTACTAGTTAGTTCACTCGTTCAATTCAATTATAGATTAATACCTAAAACTAATTTGTACACATGATTTCTCTTTAAAACATTGACGCGGTTTAAAGGAAAAACTGAAATTTTCATGTATTCTGATGGTATGGCCGGTGTGTGTTAGATATCTCATTGAAAGTTTAGAGAAAATTAAGTTAATATGTTATTGAAATAACATGCAAATTTCGAAGAAATTCATCATCCACTGCAAAAGTTATGGTCTCACAAATTCGCGGAGTTTTTTTGGCCCACCCTGTATAACTTAAGGTAACTTGTTTGGGATCTGTCAGAGAAAAACATAGATTTCAAATCATGAATACATTAATTCATGAAAAAGATATTCGAAAAGTTTCTGTGCTACGGGTGTGAATCACTCACTCACTCACTTACTCACTTCCTTAATCACTCACTCACTCACTCACTAAGTCACTCACTCACTTAATCATTCACTCACTCACAAATAACTCTAGGTTCGCGCCAGCGAGTGCCGTTTCTCTGAAGGACAGCCACCTTCCTTATCTAGTCCGTGGACGGTATGTGGCCCACTTGAAGGTGGAAGGAATCAGGTTGGTGTCTTGCTGGATGGACTTTTTTGTTTATTTTGTTTTTTTTCAAATTAATTTTTCAATTAATTATTGTGTTTGTCGTTATTTTCACATTTTATTTGCGTTTTATTCGTTGTTGCTGTTCATGAAGAAAATTTCTGACCCTCACCCTTGCAGGTATCTGATGTATATCAAGGACTCAAAGCAAGTGTACGTCTTGGACCGATCTCTAACCGTCTTTCAGGTTAGCGGTGTTATTGCTTCTGCAGATTCTGTTGTATTGACGTTTTTGATGTTGTTTTTTGCCGTTGTTTTTCTGTTTCGTTGCTGTTGTTGTGGTTTTTTCACTAATGCTTCTGTTTTTATTTTCAGATGAACGACGACTACAAGATGCCCGAGACCTTGACCGACACCTTGCTTGAGGGCGTTGGTTTACTGTTGTTGTTGTTGTTGCTGTTGTGGTTGTTGTGGTGGTTGTTGTTGTTGTTGTTGTTGTTGTTGTTGTTGTTGTTGTTGTTGTTGTTGTTGTTGTTGTTGTTGTTGTTGTTGTTGTTGTTGTTGTTGTTGTTGTTGTTGTTGTTGTTGTTGTTGTTGTTGTTGTGGTTGTTGTGGTTGTTGTGGTTGTTGTTGTTGTGGTTGTTGTTGTGGTTGTTGTTGTTGTTGTTGTTGTTGTTGTTGTTGTTGTTGTTGTTGTTGTTGTTGTTGTTGTTGTTGTTGAAACTGATGCCTGTGTTGTTGTTTTGTTGTGAGTTTTTATAAGGATATTATTGTCAAAACTTTCAGGATTTCGTTACCGAGCCGCATGTTGAGGGTGATCCGATGATGTTCTACATCTGCGACCTTGTGTACTACAACGTTTGTTTCAGATTACTCAAATTTTATGAGTCAATAGCTCGTTCACTCACTTACTCTTTCACTCACCCATTCACTCACCCATTCACTCACCCATTCACTCACTCACTCACTCACTCACTCACTCACTCACTCACTCACTCACTCACTCACTCACTCAATCAATCAATCAATCAATCAGACTTCACTCACTTCAATGATTCTTTCACTCACATACTCATTCGCTTAGCACTCGCTCACTCAATCAATCAATCAGACGTTACTCATTTTACTGATTCATTCACTCACTCATTCACAAACTCATTCAATCAATCAACCAATCAATTTTCATTCACTGATTCATGAACTTAATCACTCAACTCACTCATTCACTCACTTAACCATAGATCACTCACTCAGGGACGTGACGTCGGCCAAAGTGAGTACTACACGGAGCGAATGCGGATCGCCCGTGAGCAGCTGCTACCGCAGCTCCAGAATCAGGAAAACGGTAATTTTCTTCAACCTTTGTTCAACAACACTAAAACAACAACAACAACAACAACAACAACAACAACAACGACAACAACAACAACAACAACAACAACAACACTTATTCAGGTTCGCTTCCGTTTCACGTCAAGGTGCACGAGATCCACCGGGTCACAGCTGGCCAGCCGCTGGAGTGTCTCAACATGGTTTGTGCACACACCCGTCGCTCACTGACTCACTCACTCACAGACTCACCCACGCAATCACTCACTCACTCACTCACTCACTCACTCACTCACTCACTCACTCACTTATTTACTGAATTTCAGATCGGGACAGGTGAGGTGTCTCAGCTGGATTTCAAACCCAAAGGCGTCATCTTCAATCCCGATGAGAAAGTCAGTGTCAGATTTCGTTGTTGTAAAAAATTAGGGGGATTGGAAATTTTCATTCAAACTCTTTTAAATACAACTATTTTATATTCTAATAACATTTTATTTTGTTCGTTTTCCAGTACTACAAGGCGGGAACGGTGATCAAGCGCGACTTGGCCGTCGGTAAAATACACCAGATCAAGTGGGAAGGTGAAGAGAGCTTGACGATTGATTTCCTGCTCCAGATCAACAAGTTGGTTGTTGTTGTTGTTGTTGTTGTTGTTGTTGTTGTTGTTGTTGTTGTTGTTGTTGTTGTTGTTGTTGTTGTTGTTGTTGTTGTTGTTGTTGTTGTTGTTGTTGTTGTTGTTTTTGTTGTTTTTGTTGTTGTTGGTTGGTTGTTGTTGTTGTTGTTGTTGTTGTTGTTGTTGTTGTTGTTGTTGTTGTTGTTGTTGTTGTTGTTGTTGTTGTTGTTGTTGTTGTTGTTGTTGTTGTTGTTGTTGTTGATGATGATGATGTTGTTGGTGTTGTTGCTGTTGTTGTTGCTGTTGTTGCTGTTGTTGTTGTTGATGTTGTTGTTGTTGATGCTGTTGATGCTGTTGTTGTTGTTGTTGTTGTTGTTGTTGTTGTTGTTGTTGTTGTTAAATTTTGGTTGTTGTTGTAGTTTTTCTGGTAGGTTTCTAGTTCATGTCGACCAGGGTAGAGTTGAACAGGAATTATCAAACTCGAAGCATTAAACGTGATGATGTTACGGGATCCGTATATCCGTATCAACGCAATCAGATAAATCAACGTATTATAGTAACCGTTTATTACAGTAACCCTATCCTATAATACCGTAATTGTAACTTTTATTAGATTTCACAGTCAGGTTTCGTTACAATAACCGTATGTTACAGTGTTTTGGCCAATACAGTAACCTTTCATTACAGTAACCCGACGCATGGCACCTTGTTGATTTGTCAGATGGAGGCTCGGGTGCCCTTCCACCCAAAACAGCACATCAAGCTGAACGATGGCTTGCGCAAGTTGGATGGCAAGATCATCACGTTGGTGATGTTGTTATGGTTGTTGTTGTTGTTGTGGTTGTCGCTGTTGTTGTTGTTGATTGTTTGTTGTTTTTGTTGTTGGTCGTTGTTAAGGTTTTTTGTCGTTGTTGTTGTTGTTTTGTTGTTGTCGCTCCCCTCGTCAAGTGGTTAAGGCGCCGGCCTCGCTCGCCGACGTTTAAGGTTCGAGCCCCGGGTTGAGACACAGCGCATTCAAGAACGTTGTTGATGATCAGTGATTGTGATTGTAAATCGGATGACCGTTATTTCACTATTGTGACTTGGTATCCTACTTTGCTATTATGGTATAACAACTGAATAAATTAGATTTGATTTTTTGTTGTTGTTGTGTGTTGTTGTTGTTGTTGTTGGTGTTGTTGTTGTTGTTGTTAATATTATTGTTGTTGTTGTTGTTGTTGTTGTTGTTGTTGTTGTTGTTGTTGTTGTTGTTGTTGTTGTTGTTGTTGTTGTTGTTGTTGTTGTTGTTATTGTGAAGAGATTTTTGAATTTTCAGTTGCAAATACGAGGACGACGAGTTTGTGTTCGTCAAGCAGCGCACTGATCGATCGCACCCGAACGGATTCGCGGCTCATGGTTGGTTTCCCAAAGTTGTTGTTGTTGCTGTTGTTGTTGTTGTTGTTGTTGTTGTTGTTGTTGTTGTTGTTGTTGTTGTTGTTGTTGTTGTTGTTGTTGTTGTTGTGGTAAGAGTTTCGCCTTCAGTTCCAACCATGATGGTTCGACTTTTTTCCAAGCCCGTTTACACGAACTTTATTCAAGTACAGATAAAAGTGCCGAATTCAACATTGTAGGAAATAAGTGATTTTGTATAAACATTTGGGCCAAACCAACACTGGATAAATATCTCTGATTCCAGAAATCTTCGAGCTGATGAAGCGACCGGTGACCAAGGACATGATCATCAAGTACATCAAGGAAGCCGGTGAGTGAGTGAATGCGTGAATGCGTGAGTGAGTGAGCTAGTGCGTGATTGAGTGAGTGAGTGAGTGAGTGAGTGAATGCGTGACTGAGTGAGTGAGTGAGTGAGTGAATGCGTGATTAAGTGAGTGAGTGAGTGAGTGAGTGAGTGAGTGAGTGAGTGAGGCAGGAAGTCAGAGAGTGAGAGATGAAGTGAGTGTTTCAAGTAAAGCTTGATCAAAGCATCCTTTTCTCCAAAAAGTAAATCTATGCACGCACCTGTTACGCACCTGTTACGTACCTGTTACGCACCTGTTACGCACCTGTTACGCACCTGTTACGCACCTGTTACGCACTTGTTACGCACCTGTTACGCATGTGTGCAACTCATCATTGTCTGTCATGTTCATGCACTATGTTGTTCAATTACGACGTGAAGAAAGGTGTCAACTGGTAAAAATTTGAACACGCACGGAAAGCAATTTGAATTCAAACTACGCGCCGAATTTTTTTTCTGTTACATGAAACTATGTATTTCCTATAATCTGTGTTGATTGATAAGTTAGCTTCACGTGTGTTATGACTATGTCACTTCGTGTTTATGCATGTTATGTAGCATTGTGTGTGTTTGTGGCACATGTGTATGTGAGTGATAATGGAACTCGTTTCGGGCTTCAAACAAGACGAGTTTAAAAAGTGGTTAGCCCTCATCAGTTGTTCCCACTTCATACTTTACTATTGTTGAGCAAAGTTCAAGTAGACTGGCTTTATTGGGTGTTATGCCAAGTCTGAACAAGGTCTTGGTATGAGACCAAAATGTGCGAAGCAAGTGTTTTGCTATGAATGGGGTGGTATGCCCATTTGCTCTTAGTGCGGCGTTGATATTTATACTCGCTCGAACGAAACTACTAAGTCTGTTGCAAATACGAGCGGTGCGGATTATCTGACCACATATGATATTAGCTGTGACCTTTTTGGAAACATTGCTGTCATTGTGCACGTGCATTGCAGGTGGTGCAGCTGGTGGTGGAGGCCAGGATCCTGAGGTGGATGACCTGCTGCAAGGACTCGGTCGTCACCGAGTGCGTTGAGTTCACGACGTCCGATTACAAGAAACAACGAATCACCGAGTTAAAAAAATTGGCGCCAAAGTAGAATTTTGAATTTTGATTTCATTCTTGTCATTTTGTTTGTTCTGGCTCATGTTGATGTGAAGAAACAGGATAAACATCAGAATTATTATTTTTTGTCTTTTTATCCAATTATCTTTATTCATTTATATTGCGTTGCACTCATTACAGAACTAAAACCGTTATCGTTTGATAAAGCAGATTTGTTTCATTTATGTTACATTGAACAGTTTTG
Source organism: Daptonema setosum (assembly GCA_964036265.1). Taxonomy (NCBI): domain Eukaryota; kingdom Metazoa; phylum Nematoda; class Chromadorea; order Monhysterida; family Xyalidae; genus Daptonema; species Daptonema setosum. The sequence continues at coordinate 1,148,441 of OZ038444.1, forward strand.
TTACAGATTTTTATGTCAGAATATGTTTAATATTTCTTTTAAACCGTGATCAAGAAGCTGCAAACTTCATTCATTCATTCCATGTGTCCCATAAAGCGCCTTTACTTTATCTCACCCACAATTGGCTGGTTGGTTGTGGTTTGTTCCACTTATATCGTTGCTCGCTTTTGTCGTTACTCTCACTTTATATTATAATTTTTATTAATTACGTCTCACTTACTTCCATTATATTTCTTTATTGATTATTCAAAGTAATTTGTAATTCGTAATTTGTAAGACCGGTTATATACGAGTCAACCCAATGAAAACTTGAAAACTTGAAATCACTTTGGGTAAAAATATTTCAATAGAAGGCAGTGGCTGTCGTTGCCGTATTAATTAATGATGCACCCTGATGAATTTCAGAACATTTCCTATAATGCGAAATCCAAAACCTTGGCTATAGCGTTTGGTTTTTGGTTACAAAACGCAAATTGGATTTAAAACTGGCTTAATCCTGAAAAAATTTCAGGACATAAAATTTGAACAACAAACGAGTGTTGTGCATATTGTCATAAGGAATCTATGAAACTAAACAAGCAGCAAAAATGCCCCCAATAGCATTAAAAACTCCGAAGATATTGTGAATATTCCATACGTAAAAAGAGGGGGCTATCGTACTCATCTCTGAATTTGGACAATAAGCCATATTTTTTTATAATAGTCTAAACTCAATATATGTTGCCTGAAAAGGTTCGGCTAAGGCTGCTACGCGAAATGCCAAACCCCAAAAATTTTCCTAGAATTTTGTCTAAACTCCAAAATTTTCTGTCACCGAAAAAAAATTCCATATGAAGTTTTACTGTCCGTTAACCCCCGATTACCTATCGTGAGGCTGGCTTGTCCGAGCGGTAGCGAGGACAAGCGCGTTAGGCCCGCGCAGCGGTGGTATTTCTTTGGTTATCCACCTTAATCTGCGGACATAAAATTTCGCGTTTGGGAAAAATTCTAGAAAAATTCTTGGGTTTTGGAAATATGCGGCTGCTTATGCTGCCGGCTGGTTGCGCAAAATGGCAAGCTTTAAACCAGCCCAAACAGTTGCAGCAACCAAGTAAGACATAATATGATCACGCAGCTCATGTGCGCTTGAAAATGTCGATGATTTTTAAAAAAATATCTTTGACTGTATAGCTTGATCCGGGTGTTTTCTTGTTATCGAAAAAAATTCAAGAAATGGGTAAACTTTTTTCAAACAATGAAGTAAAGAAGGTTCCTAGTTTTAAATCTTTTCGATGGCAACTATCATGAGCGGTATTCTTCATGTTCGAAATTCACTTGGAAATGTAACTGTTAAGAAGTACTTTCCGCGTTTCATGTTCTTGTTGTTCCACAGCAAAGATACTTCGTTATTGAATGTTGTTTCCTTCCAATTTATCATTTAAATGTCAATTGGACATCATCGAAGTTGTTATTTCCCACATTTTTATATGTCCCCTACGTACCTCAAATGTTCTAACCTCTTTCCAGAAATTCATTGTTTGGTTGCATCTTTGTCGGCTGCGTTATACATACGTGTGCGGGTCATCTCTCCTCTGTTGACGTGTGCGTCTACTCGTTCGACTTGACTCAACTTGTTTTCGAGTGGCAGATGATGTTTCACGACGTCCACTTACTCCTCATGTGTGCCATCGTCAGCGTCGCGGTGGCCACTCGCATCAGTTAGTTTTATAATAGATTAGTGATATAATATGTAGATTAGTGATATAATATGTAGATTAGTGATATAATATGTAGATTAGAGACATAATATCTAGATTAGTGATGTAATAGATTAGTGACATGAAATATTAGTGATATAATATGTAGATTAGTGATATAATAGATTAGTGATACAATATGTAGATAAGTGATATAATAGATTAGTAACATGTAAGATTAGTGATACATTATTTATGTAAATTAATGATACAATATGTAGAATTGTGACACGAAAGATTAGTGATATAAAGAGCATAAATAATCTTGTGGGTCACAAACATTCCCGGTTTTTCGGCCCTCAAAACTTCACCTTTCACTGTTAAATTATAGAAGCTGGTGTCGCCCCGACCTTTCGCTTCAATTAGTGTTAGTAAGTAATTTGAATTTGACAACTTAGTACGAGTCAATTAGGCAAAAATTACGTGATGCCCACCTTAACTTTTTGGCCAGAATCATTTAGCAAGCTTTTATATTGTTCTGCTTTTCCACCTTCAGACTAGAAAATGAAAAAACGTTTTCACGATTAGACTCTGATAACAACATATGTACGTATACTGCTCGTGTTTCATTATGCAATACGTTGTAACACTTTCGATCATTGTTGAAGGAGAAAAATCTTGCTGGGAAAATTGGCTCTGCTCACCTCTTCGAGGCAAAACACTTTAATTAACACAGTAATTAATTCAGAAAAATGCATACAAATATCAGAATCACGGGTTATTATGTGTACTGAAGATTGAAATACTTTAGAATTAAAATATTTTATTCTATTTTGAGCCATTTCCAGAATTTGAAATCTTGTATGCAACTGACACTGAAGGAATAATTTTACGCATGGGTTTCTCTGCTTGTTAACTCGATTCGGATTTTTTGCATAATCAATCATGAGCATTTATACACTTGGCTCCTATATTTTCATGCTTTAAACTACCAGGGTCGAACCATTTGGGCAATTTTGGTGGCTCACAATGTTAAACGTGATAATCCGGCTTTCCCACAGTTAGGGTTCTCCCAAAAAAATAACTTTACATACCGATTTAACAACTGTGAGATTTCTTACTTGACACTTCTTAAAAACCGTAAAAATTCGTAAAAATTCTCTGCATTCAGCGTCCGCAGACATTTGTAAGAAGGTGGCAGATGAAACAGACTACTACAATGACCTGGTCACGTCGATTGGTGGTCGCTGCTACATACTTCGCACAAAACCTTTGCTCAACTGGCTCCAAGCAATGGTTGGAGTGAGCCCACAGACAAATTTAGCTCAGTAAAAAGTAGATAAATTTGATGTGTGCGTATTTTGATGTGGGCTTTTTACGATTAAATAGTGACAGTGTTTACGTAAGACTTTTGATTACCTGAATACCAGCGAAAATAATCAAAAATGAATGAAAAACACATGAAAAGCGTTTTTTACATCCTATAGACTACAATTTCGTTTCAGAAGGCATGCCGAAATATTTCGTTCCGTTAGTTTCCTTAAAAAGAAACAATATTCGTAATCACTCACTCACACACTCACTCCAATCACTCACTCACTCACGCACTCACTAACACACTCACGCACACACTCACACACTCACTCACTCACTCACTCGCACTCACACACTCAAATTTTCACTCACTCACACACTCATACGCTAACTCACTCCCACACTCACTCACTCACTCTCAACAACACTCACTCACCCACTCACTCACTCACTCACACACTCACACACTCACACTCACACACTCACGTTTTCACTCACTCATACACTCACACACTCACTCATACACTCACACACTCACGTTTTCACTCACTCATACACTCACACACTCACTCACTCACACACTCACTCACACACTCACTCACATTTTTACTCACTCACACTCACACATTCACACACTCACATTTTCACTCACTGATACACTCATACAGAGTGGCTCAAAAAAAGCTCGCGCGTCAAATGAATTGAGCGATTATAATTAGAGTTGTAGACAAGCTGTAGGATGCGGTATAGCTCATTCGATTCGGCATGTTTTTTCTACAAATTGATGTCATATGATGATTTTTAGAAGTTTGCAGCGCTAGTGGCATATCTTTATTAAAAATGCGCGCCCAACTGATCATGCACTCGTGCGTGACCAGAGTGAGATCGTGTTTGTGTGCTCTGTATCGCTCACTGCTTACACGTTTGTCGGTTTCAATAAGTTAATTCAGTTTTTATTGATGAAGAAGCATTGTTTTTGTCCAGCAGCTCCGCTAAAAAGTATTATTTGTAACCGAAAGAACGTAGTGATGGATTTCAGCCACTAAGGTTGTTTTCTGTAGTCTGTATCCATGAATGATCACTTGACAATGGTTTCGAGCTTTATTGTCAAATATAACTATAATATTTGATATTGTTCTGTTTCACATATGACGGTTGTGTTTCTGGTTTATATGCACTTATTTTAGTTATTAACCATACTTTATTGCACATTAAGCCGAAATTTGGCGTAAAATTTGAAATTTCTGTAAATTGATTTGTAAAATCAGGAATTTTTTTTAAGAAACTTAAGTACCATATTTTTGTAGGCAAAACAATAATCTTTCGAATGCGCCATACCGCTATCCCACAGCTTGTCTACAACTTTCACAATAACCGCTCAAAAGCGCAAGCTTTTTTTGAGCCACCCTGTTTACTCACACACTCACATTTTCACTCACCCATACACTCACACACTCACTTACACACTCACACTCACATTTTCACTCACTCACACTCACACTCACACACTCACATTTTCACTCACTCACACACTCACTCACTCACACTCACATACTCACTTTTTCACTCACTCATACACACTCACTCACACACTCATACACTCACATTTTCACTCACTCTTACACTCACACTCATACACTCACATTTTCACTCACTCATACACTCACACTCACACACTCACATTTTCACTCACTCATACATTCACACTCACACACTTACATTTTCACTCACGTACGCACTAACACACTCACACACTAACTCACTCACTCACTCTCTCTATCTCTCTCTCTCACACACACACACACACACACACACACATACACACACACACACACACACACACACACACACACACACACACACACACACACACACACACACACACACACACACACACACACACACACACACACACACACACACACACACACACACACACACACACACACACACACACACACACACACACACACACACACACACACATACACACACACAGAAACAAACACACACACACACACACACACACACACACACACACACACACACACACACACACACACACACACACACACACACACACATACACACACACAGAAACAAACACACACACACACACACACACACACACACACACACACACACACACACACACACACACACACACACACACACACACACATTTTTATTCACTAATACGTTCACACACTCACACACTCACTCATAGTGAGCGTATGGGGAAAAAGAACAGCGCAACTGGCTCGACTTGACACGCAGCAGAGTTTCAATGTCGTAACGAAATTGCGCAACAAAATGCGCATTCAAACATGGGTACTGTTGACTTGCTAAAATATTTTATTACAAATCTCACGTTGCCGAACATTAGTATGTCGAATTTGACTTCACTCAGCGAGGCACCTCAACAGCTAAATGGTTTAGTTACGTGCGGTCTTGATGATCGGCCAGCAAATGAGGAGGTTTTGTAATTTGGCCTATAAATTTTGTTGTGATGCAGCTTTTTCAAACTTTTTAGCGTTAAACAAAATAGCCAAGAATTGTCTACAAACTGGCGTAAAAATGTTCTAAATAAGTCAATTCTATCAAAAATAAAAGCACATTCTCACCGAAACTTCTAAGTGGGACACCCTGTACATACATACAGGGTGGGGCAAAAGTAACTATACACTTGTTGACGCAAAATTTCTCCAAAAAATTATTTTGCATCAGTATGATTAAAAAATCCAAAAAGAAGATAAAACGCCTGAAAATTTTGATTCTGCTATTCATTTCAACTTACAACAATTTATTTCATGAGTTATGCGTTTTTTCTCGAAAGTCGCCATATTTCCGGTTGTTTTCAGTGATTTTTTGTCAGTTCTCGCCATATCAACTGTTATTTGACGAAACATGATGTAGGTATGTAATATGGAATGTTGAAAAATATAATAATAATAATAATAAATAGAATAATTGCGTGTTTTCCACAAAAATCACCGATTTTAGTATGAGAATGGGTAAATTCAAAATTCTTATTTTTCAGTTTAAAACAACCAAAAACAATATATTTCGTGTTTATTGACTTATTTTAGTACCATAGAGTCCATTAAAACATTTAACTTGAACTGTTTTGTCGATAATAAAAAAACGCGAAAATTGGTTCAGGCATCTTATCATATCTTATCTTGAACACGGGCCTCACCTTATTATCCGTATCGAATTGAACCATAGGAATATTCTGAAGTTGAAATCATTCGATTCTCATTCAGATACATCAAGCGAAACGTTTTATACACGTCTTATCCTTCATTGAGGATTTTGGTTAGACCATGAGGTCAATTAAAGACGTTAAAAAGAGGAAAAACCATGAAAATACTGAAAATCCTGTTTTAAATTGAAAACAACCCAAGATAACGTCAATTAGACATCAGAATCGTTTTTTCAGGTATAATAACGTATATATTGCTAATAACATCATATACACTCAATATAATTTTTTGAGAAATACGCCTCCAACAAGTGTATAGTTACTTCTGCCCCACCCTGAATATATATGTATATCATTGTGTTCAGCCAGTCAGAATAGCTCATTCTGACAATATGCCGAAATTGAGTTTGCTGAAAAAGATTATGCCGAATGGTGAATTTGCCGAATTTGATTAGGCCGAAAAACGGTTTTGCCAATTTTTATCAAACACGGCATGATCTTCATTTGGCATAGTCAAGTTTGGCATAATCATTTTCGGCGAGGTCAAATTCGGCATAATCATTTTCGGCGAGGTCAAATTCGGCTTAATCATTTTCGGCGAGGTCAAATTCGGCTTAATCATTTTCGGCGAGGTCAAATTCGGCTTAATCATTTTCGGCGAGGTCAAATTCGGCTTAATCATTTTCGGCGAGGTCAAATTCGGCTTAATCATTTTCGGCGAGGTCAAATTCGGCTTAATCATTTTCGGCAACGTGATACCATGCATACTTGTTTTGAGAGTAAAATTTGACAAGTCTACTTACGAGTAATTCCACTGGGAGTACAACATTTTTGATATTACAATATTACAGTCAATGTGAGCTAACCTTAATTATGTAACCCAAGGGGATGTTTAAATATTTTCAGGTTGAGTGATCAAAATCATTATAGTTTAGCTTTCCATCAACTAAATTTATATGTATTTTTTCATACTCATGCAAACACCCCGTGGATTGGACTACTGAAGAACTTGGCGAGTGTGGGACCGGCTGACAACTGGTATTGGATGGATTGGCCTACATTGGGTATTGTATCCTACAAGACGCCCCTCCAAACTCATCTCTATACATTATTCTGGCAGTATGACGGTTATTTACGACAGAAATATAGTTTGCCAATAAATCATTGCCAATAATGAAATCTTCAGCACATTACTAGTACCAGACTAACAGCAAATTCAACTGACTCGACAAAGAAAATGCCGAGTTCTAACAAATGTTGTTTCGTAAATCGTTAAGCGTACTTCTGCCCAATGGCTGTTTGCTGTCTCTGCATGAAATTTTTTTCAATTGCTTACTATACGTGTATGGTAGTTCACTGGGGACCAGGTAAATTGTTCAAAAGGTAAATTGTTCAAACGGTAATTTGTTCAAAATGGTAAATTGTTCAAAAGGTAATTTGTTCAAAATGGTAAATTGTTTAAAAGGTAAATTGTTCAAATATTTCAACTATTTACCCTTTGAACAGTTTACCTTTTGAACAATTTACCTTTTGAACAATTTACTCTTTGAACAATTTACCTTTTGAACGAATTGCCTTTTGAACAATTTACCTTTTGAACAATTTACCTTTTGAACAATTTGCCTTTTGAACAACTTATATACCTGTTGAACAATTTACCTTTGAACAATTTACCTTTGAACAATTTACCTTTGAACAATTTACCTTTTGAACAACTTACCTGTTGAACAATTTACCTTTTGAACAATTTACCTTTTAAACAATTTACCCTTTGAACAATTTACCCTAACCCGTTCACTGGTGGTATTAGACTATATGTATATGCACAGTACCTGCCGGCTCAAAAACATTACGCTGTATGATGGCATATTGCTTGGTTTTATATGTGATGAAAGCGAGCCGTGATGTTTCAGAGTCGACCATCTATTTTTATGTTCCTATAGGGTGAATAACTGCTTATTATAATGGCCAAAAACGGTAATCAGTGTTTCCCCTATAATATTGAATCTTGGATTTCGTATTCTATTTTGGAATCGGACAAAATGTGACGTTTTTTAAGAAAACGATAAAAAATTGTTCTGTAAATCCAATAAAAAAATTTAGCTTTAATCTTTTTTCTTGTTTGTTTTTTTTTCATTCCGTCAGAATCCAAAATGGAGCACAAAATCCGAAATTCAGATTTATAGGGGATCACCTTTTTGGTCATTCTATTTTAAACCAATTGTATAGAACGACAGGTCGGATGAATGTTTTCAGAGCCCAACAACAGAGGTGGAAACGAACGATGCGGCCATATATTCAAGCAGGGCATCAATGACGCCCCCTGTGATCAAGAGAAGAGTTTCGTCTGTGAACTTGATGTATATGACGATTGAAATATTTTTGACGGTTGAATCATTTCAAAAAATGCCATTTGTGTAAGGCGAATTTTTATTCACTCTTTGTGGATTCATGCATAACTTCTTGCTTGATATATTTTCTACTTGAACCACAAAACTTTTTTACTGTCTGTCTTGGTGGACGCACCGGATGGCATCATGAACGCACCCAATGGGTGGAGTCATGATGTCATCTGGCGCACACCAAGATGTTCTTCGGACTAGCGACTGCTAGCGGCCGAACGCCGTACATATAAGGCGCGCGCCCGGCCGAGTTCGCCACTGTTTGCTAATGAATTGGAAAGGAGAAGAGACTCATCGGTGTCCCTTTTATTAGTAAGCAGTCCCGACAAAAGAGAGAGAACGAGAAATGAACATGAAGACCGACTGAAAGAATGACTGACACAAACACACACAAAGACAAGACTTCTAATCTCTTTTCGGCAAATGGCATCCACTCACTAACCCCGTATAATTCCTTTGTGTGAAACTCTCTAACACGTTGTGAGATATCGTTCAGGAAACTGAAAATATCTTACAGCAAATACCGATTACTTAACATATTTTCGTTGTTAAAGTATTAATTTACTTTGCAACCATTCTGTACAACCATTCTATTGGGTATTTTACCCCCACATCAACACGTACATACAGAGTAGTCTGTGTGTACCGCTCACACATCAACACGTACATACAGGGTAATCTGTGTGTACCGCTCGAACATCAACACACGCCGAACACAACGTTTAAGACGTGCAGTGCCGTCTGACACGTTGTGCCAGGCCATCATTTGTGTGACGTAGCCGTCACCGAAAAACAACTGACGCTGTAGTCACCACTCAGCGCAGTAATCCATCAACACGAACACCGCCAACCCAGATGGCGCAGCTCAACTTAACTGCCCCCCAACATAGGGGCCGTATAACAAGACGTGTAAATTCGACAAGGAATTTACTGAATCGAGTGAACATAAAACTGCAATTTGCAGACCCTGATCATGAACCCAACGTACAGTTGGAGGAAGTAATTGACACACAAGGTGTGTTGAATGGATGGATTCATGAGGTGGAGACAAGTATCTCCGATCTCGAAAGAATAGATAATGACTATTCGTCGTATGTAGGCAACATTGCCGACCCCGCTGATCACGCAGCTGCGGTCGATGAGTACACACAGTACACAGAGAAGGCGGACGGTCTCAATGACACTGTTGAGGACGCCCGTAAAACGCTAGGAGATTTGAAGGGTCGCACATTTGCCGCCCAACAATTCTCGGCAACCATTCAGAATCTGATCAAGACAGATAACGGCGCACAGCCGCCTGTACCACCACCGCCACCAACGGTGCAACAGCACCGAACCCATGTTCAACTCACGCCATTGAAGGGAGAGACTTTCGATGGCAGATTGGAGTCTTGGCTGCCCTTCTGGGAGTTTTTTGAGTCCGAGATTGACTCATTAAACATGTCAGAGGTCAGTAAGTTCCGATACTTACGAGACCACTTGAAGCATGAACCACTGTCTTTGCTTAGTGGTTTGAGTGTCACGGCCGCTAATTACAGAACGGCTGTCGATCTCCTTAAAAAGGAGTATGGAGACAAAGATCGGCTGATTAGCCACTTGTACAAGAAGCTGGAAGCCTACAGTCCAGCCAGCGGCAATCCACAAGACATGTGGGAAATGCTGCAATACGTAGAAGGCCTGTTACGACAGCTAGTGTCACTAGGTCAACAGGTAAATCAATCTGGCTGCAGTCAGATGCTGAGCACGATTCTCGTGCGGAAAGTCCCGAAGCACATACTAAGGGACATGACAATGAGCAGGGATCTGGCCGACAGAAACAAAGATTGGCCGCCCTTTGAGTTCTGCACAAATCTGAGAGAGTTGTTGCGAACAAACCAACGACTTCAAGAACAAACAGAACAAAACGATTTCGGAAGAAATCGTCAAAAACAACAGGTACATGAACACCCGCCTCTACGATCGAGTCAGGTGTTTAGCCTACAAAACACCAATACATTCAACAACAAACAGTCAGCCAACAGATTCATGCGCACCGCACCTGAGAGACGGGCGTTTCCGCCCACTCGACAGGTAACATGCGCGTTCTGTCGTGGCTCGCATTACTCTGATAAATGCAGCAACTACCCAACACTCAACGATCGTTACAATCGTTGCCGCACGGAGCAGCTGTGCTTCCGCTGCCTGAAGCAACATACAGGCACATGCACAGCAAAACCGTTGCCCTGCTTTTACTGTAAGGCAACCATACATAACCAAGCGTTATGCAAAGTTAAGTTTGCAAGCGCTCCTACCACAGCACCAGTGCGCAACACTAACGCTCTGACAGCAGCTGTACCATACAACAACAACAAACCACCGCAACAAACTGTATTCGGCAGACTAGCAGCTGTCAACAGAAACCCGTTCATGAACCAGCAATATGAACAAACAAATGAGAGCGGCGAAAATAGAAGAGAAAAAGCGTCAATAAACACAACTGAAGTTCAACAACAAGTAAAGAAACCTACCGGTAATGTACGCTTGATGACAGCCACCCTCACAGCTCGTAATCCAATGACGATCAAAGAAAGCGTCACGCGTGCATTCTTTGATAGCGGAAGTCAGGCGTCGTTCATATCCAGCGAGTTGGTCGATAAGCTGCACCTGCAAAGAGGAGATGATAGTGAACTGGCAATTAAAACATTCGGTCACAGTGAACCGGAAATGTTGAATACATTTTCGGTGGAACTACAGCTGATAGATGCTATCACTAATGGCCCACATACAGTCACACCATTTGTAGTGCCGCGCGAAGTCATCGCACAACTGAATCAACAACCCGAGCCAACAACTGAAGATCTCGCTGTAATGCGAAACATGCCGTTTGAAGCAATGGCAGAACAACCAGGAGATGGCAGCATACCAATCGATCTCATGATTGGAGGAGATTATTACTTCAAGTTTATTAATCCAGACAATACTCACACGCTGCCCTCTGGCTTAACAGTTATCGATTCAAAGTTTGGATTGATTCTAGCCGGCTGTCAAACAAACGACATGAAACCAGGTCAGCATGACAACCGCCCACAGATCAACACCATCATGAACCCGAATCAGGATCATGAAACTATCAACAAGAAGCCAAATGAGCATGACACCACACCACAAGTCAACATGGTCATGCACTCGAATCAAGAAAGTCAAGAGTGGGGAAAGTCGATTCACGAAGCTCACTTTCATGATTCACCATCACCTGAAGAACAGTTCAACCTGTTCAATCATCCATGGGACCTCGACCATAAAGCACTGACTGACATATCAATCGATGAACAGCTCGATCAGGAAGCTGTACGTCAGTTTCATGAATCCGTCGACTTCGTTGACGGACGAATCCAAGTTGGTTGGGGCTTTGTACCGAATCACAAGCCATTCAAATCAAACTTCGGACTCGCGAAAGCACGACTCGCTAGTGTACTGAACAGTCTGGGCAAGACACCAGCCCTTCTAGAAAAGTATGCTGAAGCAATCAACAAACTACATGACAAGGGCATAATTGAAGATGCACCTCCCACACCCGACGCACCTGCAAAACTGCATTATCTACCTCACCACGGGGTATTTAATCTACAAAAAACAACAACACCCGTTCGACCAGTCTTCGATGCCTCAGCTACGGCCTCCAGACAAGACGTCAGTCTTAATGACTGCCTGTTGAAAGGACCATGCCAACTACCGGAGATACCAGCTCTCCTGGTCTACTTCAGAACACATGACACTGTGCTACTGGCCGACATCGAAGGCGCCTTTCATCAAGTGCTCCTCAGACCCGAAGATCGTGACTGCGTCCGTTTCATCTGGCTGTGGGACTGGAACAAAGGTCTAGTGGAAGGCAACATTCGAGTCATGCGCTTCACTAGGCTCACGATGGGCATGAAAGAATCGCCATTCTTACTTGAAATGGCAATTAAAGAAGGTCTCAGCCAACATGATCATCCAATCGCCAACATGATAAAAGAGCGACTGTACGTTGACAACCTGATGATGGGCTTTCACGATGAAAGCTCGTTACTCGAAACATACAACATAAGTAAAGAGTTGTTCGCGACTTTCAAGATGAACATCAGAGAGTATGTTTCAAGCAGTCCAACTTTCAATGACACACTGCCACCCGAGGACGGAGTGCCCGGCAACACCGTGAAGGTGCTGGGAGTGACTTGGGAGGTGGAATCAGACCAACTAAGTCTCAGTGCACCGAAAGTAAAAGTCACACAAAACAAAAAGCCGGCCAAAGAAGGTCATCTAACAAAGCGCATGATCATGCGCGACACCATGAAGCAGTATGATCCACTGGGACTGTACCTGCCAATATTAATCAGAGCAAAGGTTCTGATTCAACAGCTGTTCAAGCATAAATATCAGTGGGATGATCAACTGCCTGACACAATTATCAAGCAGTGGAATGAGCTCATGGACGAAATTAACGCAGCTAAAAACATTCATGTGCCACGTCTCATCCCGATCAAGCATAGTGCACCATACATGATGCATTGTTTCGTTGACGCGTCTAAAGATGCGTACGCTGCAGCGCTATACATTAGCGTACCGACAGACAGCGGCAACAAAACAAATCTACTCATGGCGCGCAATAGTCTGGCACCCAGCAATAAAACACTCACCATACCAAGGCTTGAGTTAATGGCGGCCGGACTGGGACACAAACTGATACAGTACGTGATCGATTCAAAACAACTACACACGTTGCCGTCGGAGATTCACATGTTTATCGACAGTCAAGTCGTACTGAACTGGATACGAACATCAACCAAACTTGGTGTGTTCGTTGAGAATCGTGTGGCTCCCCTACGCGAAAACAACTATCGATTCCATTATGTAGAGTCGAGTCAGAATCCCGCTGATCTGGCTACGCGATATGCGACAGCCAGTGAACTACAGGACCCGAGTCACATATGGTGGAAAGGACCCGCCTTTCTTGCATCACCGTGCACTGAATGGCCGGTCAGTGAAATCCCGGAAATAAACGATGAAACATTAGCTGAGATAGCCAGAGCTAAAGAAGAAAAACAACACCTCATACATCTGCCGATGAACGAGGTCATCATTGAACCACCTAACGACATGCAACTGATTGACCCACTACGTTTCTCCAGCTTGACCAAACTGCGTAAAGCACTCGCTTTCTGCTTCCGATTCATCCGCCAGAAGGTCTACAACAAGCTACCTGACAACCGCAAGCAGCGCATGACGTTCATCCACCAACATGCCAACAACATACAACAGTCCGGACCACTCAATGCTCGAGAGCTTGAGTTGGCAAGCATCTGGTTGGAGCGACAAGCTCAACACGATGAGTACGCAAACGAAATTGAACTGTTAAATCAGGGTCAAAGCAACCATCTGATACAGTCACTGAGGCTGACACTGGATCAACATAACCGTCTAGTGTCAAAACACAGACAGACACATGCACATGCGGGCAACACGGCACTCATCATGCTCCCAAAACAGGCTCAGTATACCAAATTGCTAATCCAGGACACGCACCAGCAACGTCATCACGCTGGTGTACAGGACACCCTGGCAGCGGTCCGCAACAAGTACTGGGTCCCTGCAGGCCGCGCAACCGTAAAGCATGCAATCCAAGCATGCACACCCTGCAAGCGCAGTAGAGGCGCCCCCTACGAACTGCCGCCTATGCCAGACCTGCCACCGGAGCGAGTGAACAAGTCATCACCATTCACATACGTTGGTTGTGATTACGCTGGTCCAATCATGACCCGCGAACACGACCAAGACATCGGTGTAAAGCGTTGGGTTGCTGTGTTTACTTGTCTGTCAACGAGGGCAGTGCATTTAGAACTAGTGGCCAACGCATCAGCATGGGCATTTTGCATGGCACTGCGAAAAATGATTGCACGCCGTGGCGTACCCAAAAGAATATACTCAGACAATGGAACACAATTAGTGTTCACTGAAAAACTTCTACGAGAAAACTGGGTCGATTGGGGCACCGACCAAAGCTTACTGCAATATTGTGCAAGTCACGGAATCGAATGGGAATTTAATATTCCTAAAAGCAGTTGGAGTCTAGGTGTCATTGAACGAATCATTGGCATCACTAAAACATCGCTGAAGGCAGCGATCGGACGCCGTCTTCTAACAACAGATGAAGTGCGCGTTCTACTGACTGAAACCGAAGCCATCGTAAACACACGTCCAATCACGTATGTATACGCTGACCGCGAGTCATATGCAGTCCTACGGCCTATGGATTTCCTAATGCCGGGCAAGACAAACGGTATAGCGACATGGGACATTGATCTTAAGGATCCCGACTTCGAACCAACTAACAATCCGCAACGTGAACTGGCTGAGCAATGGACTCACCTACAAACATACCTAGATCGATTCTGGCAACTATGGAACAAAGAATATCTAGTAAGCCTACGAGAAAACATGCGAACAACGCATAAACACGGTCGACTGCAAGCCGACAACAATCCACAGCTCGGGGATGTCGTGCTAATCAATGATGAACCATTACCAAGAGGCGCCTGGCGCGTAGGTCGTATAGTACAACTATACGACACATCATGCGACAGACCACGTGCTGTAAAACTACAGTTACCAAACGGTACAGCGATTGATCGACCAATCAATCTACTGCATCCCTTTGAAACATCATCTAGTCGAGTACCCAAAGACAAACGACACCAGCCAGCTGATGTAAACATCGACATCAGTGAAGATGAGTCAGACACGGACAGTGAACTTCAGTACACAACACAGCGCGCACGTGGCTCGAGAACCACAACAAAACACGTTAACGCGCTGGCAACTACACTAACGGCGCTCACACTGAACACTATGCTGCCAACAGCGCGTGCAATGTCAACAGACAACATAATACCCCCAACAGCTGACTTACCATTATGCGTACTGCTGTTGTTGCCGTTGTTGATGGTCCTCTTCGTCATCCACCTGTACGACCAGCGAAACGAAGACCAAGAGACTGACCAGGACAACGCGGCCACACCTGATGACGATGAGTTCGTTCTCGCACCTGAAAGTAAAAATGAAATAGTTCCTGAGGAACAGTCAGATTGGAATACATACATACATAAAACGCCAGACAGTTCTGGCACAAGCACGCGTTGGATTGAGAAGTCAGTCAAATCAGCTAAATGTGTATCATGTATCACAATCAGCAGTAAAATAAGCGGCACGAACGAAATGAAGAAAACGGATCCTAAAAGTCCTATCTATGACAGTACGGGCATGACACGTAAACACTTTCGCACACACAGATGTACATACTGTACACGAACGAATCACCGCGCGCTCATCAAAGCAGCAACTGAAGTCCCAGACACCACCCCTATACACAGACTGAAACGAATGTTGAAGTCATGCAGTAGCCTAGAGATGGACACTGTCATGGATCAAGGCGTCACTATGCACGATATTCCAGACGATTTCACGTTTCCATGGAATGCAGACGAATTGTTCCTCAGAGCCACTCAAGCTACTATAATCAATGGATGGCACATAACACCCAACGGAGATATTGCGATACGTTGTGCCAATGAAGAGTCACAATGGTACATATATGGGTATGATGAACATGCAGCCAAGACCGCTAACAAGTATCCCACCCCTCAACAACGAAAGGCAGCTGCAAAAATTTTCTGGAGTCATCCATATGGCAAATGTGTTCACCACGAACTACATAAAACTGCCAGTCGCCAACAGAAGTTCATCGATAATATTACAACTGCTACGGAATTAACCTATTGGTTACAAGAATCAGCCTTTTGGGCAGCCCACAGTGACAAGCTCGATCAAACTGCGTCTCATCTGAGTCGACTCACTAATCTGATTGAGAAAATGCAGGAAGCAAAAAAGAGGTACACCGTGATGGATGAATATCCTCCAAATACGCCATCCATGCATACACTCGATCAAGGTCCATTATCAGCTACCAAAAGTTCAGCCACCGTAAGTGCACGACCTAGCTGGTATCCCATTACTATAACAGTCACCATGATCATGAGCTTTGCAGCACTGCTACCTGTCAGTCACGCACTGCCCAGCAACTCATCCATGACATCCACGACTCACTTGTTCACACCTGTGAATCCACCGGTGAACGGGCCCATCACTGCAGTTCTGTTAACGACCATGGTTGTTGCGATAATTGTGCAACGTTACCGCGACAAACGACCTAAAGTAGTGGATTACTCGGTAAAACTTCCTAGTAAGCCACTTTATCAACAAACCATATTGGCACTGTTTACAGTCATCCTACTGAGCTGTACGGCAACGACGACCGAGGTGTCAAACAACAACACCTGTCGAGTGATGAATCATACTTTGCAGTTTTGGCCGTTAAAAGGCTGGACCACCTGCACCTCACGGATCAGACTCACATTTACATGCACAACAACCAACAATCAATCAACACAGGCATCATTGCAATGTGACATGTTTAATATGACACTGCCCTGTTCACCCAATGGCACGCATACCATACAAAACTTGTTCTTACCCACAATAAGAATCAAGGATACATGTGCAGTAACATGCAATGACAAAACTACATACTTTGGTATTGAAGCCGATGCGTACCTGCAATTTGGATCACTTCAATCCAATGTCACGTTTAAAAATGTAGTGCTAGCAGTCGACAAGTGGAAAGCTGCACTAGCACGATATACTGGTTACAAGGACTCAAACCAGCAGCATGGACAACACATGATGCATACAACATCGTTCCAAACTACGACGCCAGCATCAACCACATTGACACACGTACCAGCACTGTCACCTGCAACACAGTCATCAACTACGTTAACCACAACGACGTCAATCATCACACCGCCAGTCACCACCACAACATCGTCGTCAACAACCTCAACACAACAAGAAGTGCTCACGACAAAAATAACAAAGCAAACGACTTCAAAGTCACCCTCACCGTCCACCACGGCATCAACTACAACAACTACATCAGCCACCTCACCAACCACTGCAACCACAACCACTACACCTGCATCAAGAACAACCACAAGAAGAACCACTACACTAACACCACCATCAACTACATTAACCACCAGCACTGCGACAACAACCACATCAACCAGGACCACATCCACGATGTCCTCACCATCCACTACGACACCCATACACACAACAACAGAAGTGACAACACCGGCAACCACAACCAAACCTATATCAACTACATCAAAAGTTGTTACTACAACAACCATTCAACAAACCCAGACTGACAAGTCACCACTATCAACATATCAACTGTATCCCACACCACCGATTACTATGCCACACTATGTATCAACCACGCCAACGACAACTTTGGTTCCAACACCTTACCCACCGATTCGACTAACACGTCAAATTAATGAAACATTCATACCAGCTGAAATACGAAGTGGCAGAGAGGGATATTTAAAATATGAGCCTGTCGTCACGAACAATAACACACACTTTGAAATACAAGTGTGGTTCAAATCATACGCCCGCACAGGAATCGTTTTACATGCAGGCAATGCAAGTAAATATACGGATTACTTTACTGTATACGTATACAACGGGTTCCCCCACTTCTACACTCAAATCGAACGTTTCTGGGACGATGTTCAGTACAGATATCCTATCACAGTCAATCGATATCACGTAATAAGCCTGAAAGTACATGACGAAATTGCTTATTTACAACTGGACACCTATCCATTCAAACGAATCCGTTTACCTACAGGGCGCGGCAAGCCTAACTACAACTATTTGCCGTTATATATCGGAGGAGCAAACGAACGACCGGTTTTGGGTAAAATCGTTGACAGTCATGCATTATCATTACTGTCAGTTATACAACGAGTTGTAATCAACAGTCGTACGATATATCAACCAATCACGCAGGCAACCGAACTACGCCATATAGAAGCTTATTATGGTCTGCCGTGCTATCCCAACCCATGCGGACTAAACGGCACATGTCTGGGGCACTTACATTGGCACAAATGTATTTGTGATACTGGACTCACCATGACTCACTGCAATGTAACGCAGTCCCCAAACATCGACTATCTGGTAAACCATAAAGGTACATCATTCCTGAATCACGTCACGAGACAACAAAAATACCAAGAAAATACTCGATACGAGTTACGTTTCAAAACGATTGAACAACATGGCCTACTGATATTCGAATCTTACGACAACACCAACTCAAGCACGTTTATCGGCATTACAATTCACAACGGATCAGTCATCTTTGCCTTTCAACTAAACAGCCACCAACCATATAGGGAGTATCGGTCGACGATACCCGTGTCAGACGGCCAATGGCACACCATCCTCTTCGCCCGCCACAAGGCTCACAGCTACCTCATCGTTGATAACGAGTCACCGATCGTTGCAGTCGGCCCGGAAGAAGCAGGAAACCTGAAATCAGAAGGCACAGTTTGTATTGGAAGTTGTGAAAACGTACCTCAGACATTACTTGGTAAATTTACCATACCATTTATCGGTTGCATGACTGATTTGAAAATCAATAATGTAGCAGCAGATATGAACGCACAATCACTATCTGTCACGACTTTTGACAAATGTGAGAACGATCATGACCTGACTACACTTATCCGTCCACGCACACGTACACTACATACAAACGGGTTCAGCGATCAACTGGACAATGTAACGAACTTCTTAAACGACCAGCTAAATGAACTCGGATTTACCACAACATGGAATGACAGCAGCTTACTTTCTATTTTAGCTGGAACGTTTGCAACCGGTCCGTGGCTATTACGAAAAATTAATTTCACATCATTAATCTTCATTATCGTTGCTAGCCAACTGATAATGACGACCAATGCACAATCATATGGCCCAGACGGCCGTATACCCGATGGAGCATTAGCACCAAAACTACCACAATCGGCAGCAGAATGTCAGTCAAATGACACTTATGCAATCACAAAGAAATCAGAAAGTTGTGTAACGGAGGGTTATATCATTAAAGAACAACAAAATGGGTTATTGTGTTGGAAGTTGGCCAAATGCGACAACAACGATCACCTGCAACCTGACGGTACATGTGGAGCTCGCTGCCCATGCCCGAACGGCTTTGACCATTGCGTAAATGATCTCGCCAATGTTGAACAACCAGACTCAAACTTGATTGATGAAGTCATTCGCAACAGTCAACCACAATACTGCTCCATGACTCCATCATCAAGTTGTAGCCGCAAACCCATGAAAGTTAGCTTACCTAAAATATTGCTAGCCAATGACCAAGAACTATATGTGCAAAATTTGCGCATAGTGCTTGAAAACACTATCACAGACAACAAGTTCACTTGCGCTGGTAAAGGCAGACGCACAGGTGCACCCACGTTCTGTGATAAGCATCCATGTGCTCCCACCGGCTCTGAACTATGTATCTACGAACACAAAGAAGCCGCATGGTTTGTCGATCCTTCAGGAAATCGAATTCCAATTAAAGCCTGGACATACAAAAATAATGTGGAAGTTTACGGCACAAAGTCAAGTAAACATGATGATGAACGAGTCTGCATAACATGCAAAGTAAATTGCATCAAGGCAGGAGCTGAAGTGTATGTCGAAAACGACACATCTCTGGTGGAGGTTTGTGTCAAGCCAATCTGCTACAGTGTGATGAAACCTAACTCAACGTTCAAATTTCTTTTCGCACCTGAACTCATGATGAATGATTACGTAGTAACCATTCAAGCATGGAAGTACGGGATGATGTATCACTCAGGCATGAAAACATGCCCAGCTCAACCATACTGTGAACAAATCGATTGTTATTTTTGTATCGCTCGACTAATAAACCCACAGTGCACATCACATTGGGGTCTGTTGGTCATTTTTGCCGCAGTTTATTTTTCTGCAATAACACTGTGGATCAGCGGCCAGTTACTAATGCTGTTCCTGGCATCCTTACGTTGTGGCTATAAAACCACAAAGTGCCTAATTAACGCTATACGACGATTAATTCGAAAAATTCAACGAAAAGGCCACAAGTATGCCTACGTACCGCTCACTAATCTCACGCGAAGTGCCACTGTTGACACTGATGACGAGGACAGTGCAACCGATATCGAACGAAGCAATCCGCCACTAATCCGGCAAGCTCCTCGCCAACCACGACGTCATTTTTCGTTTTTCACAAACAAACGAGGACTACAAGAACCACAAGTAATGCTCACAATCATCATACTCAACATTTTAGCCTTCGCTCCATTATCACAAGCCTGCTCTGAAGTGATCTCATTCAAAGCAACACGAGAATCATGCACTGTCAAAACAGGTGACTCTGATCCAATCATGGACTGCGTGATAAATCAGGTCACTCTGCTGACATTGGTTCCAGCAGGACAGAAAGCCTGTTTACTAATGACTGACCCAGACGGATCACCCTTGGGCTCAATGACCGTGGAAATTAAAGCCATCGCAGTACGATGCGTGAAACGGCATTTATTTTTCACCCGATCCTTTACCATGAAAACTGCCAGCGTACTACGGTGCTCTGGAGCGGGCTCATGCACCGGCGCAACATGTATTAAACTGAAAACCAATGATACCATCAGTGAATTAAGCAACCACAAATACTACAAAGGCATTTTTAAATTGCCTGGACACAGCCGATGTGTCATGAGTGGTGGTTTTTGGCATCGAGGATGCTTCTTGGCAGACGAATCATGTCTCTTTTATCGTACATACGCAGCACCAACATCAACAACGGAATATTCCGTGTTTGAATGCTCAACTTGGCATTATGAGATTACTGTGGAACTGATAAGAGAAGACAACACTGGACAGACACGAGCTATTAAAACTATAATACCAACATACCCCCTCGAATGGGAAGGCTTCAAATTCAATTTACAGCACATAAATTTACCACCGAGTAATTTATGGGCTCAACGTTTTATAACTGATCACCGGCGCATCGCCATGGTCACTGCCACACCCGCGGGAAAATCCGAGTCAGGCGTACTCGGTCAACTACAGTGTCACGAACCTGCAACAGCAAATACAACAAATGAGTTTGAGTCTTGCATTCTCAACCGTGACAGTTGTGAATGTCAAGAACGACAGGGAGCTATTCATTGCATTTGCGATGAAATTGATATCGAATCGCTCATGAACAATGAATACTCGTTGTTACCTTTACACAACGGTGATGTTCTACTAGAACCAATCTTCAGAGACAACACTACTGGCGTAGAAGCCATTCTAAAAGCTGAATCGTCTTTAACCTTACTTGTTGACTCACAAGCCACTCACATGAAAACCAGAGCCGATATAAATCGGTGTGAAGTGGATCAAGACCAAATTACTGTAACTGGCTGTGCACAGTGTTTAACCGGAGCACATTTACAGTTTAAATGCACCAGTGATCGTACACCAACCATGGGTCATTTCGACTGTAACGGTGTGCGATTTAATGCACACTGTACGCCAGATGGACATCAAAACCGTGTTTCGGTCCACTGGGCCAAACAGGTACTCAATGAGCAATGCCAAGTCCATTGCAATGGAGGCACCAGTGCGTTCAGCATCACTGGTCAGCTGTCCATCATCGCACCTACACAAACGTCAAGCGTCGTACATCGAATGCATGCACTCGATTACGTACGCAACCCAGCCAACCTGACAATGTTTCTCAATACATTAAAAGATTTGTTGAGTTTCAGTTGGCTAGAGACCATTATTACTACTGTTATCGCAATTGTTTGCGTTATCGCCACGATCATTCTATCACCAACCATAATTCGTTGCGTGTCACGATTGATCAAACTACAACGAGTCATGATTCCGACCAGGAAACATGACTAAACCGCGTTATATTCAACAGAAACGATACTAAAGCGTTTATGTTCAACACACTTTTGCTAATCATCACATTATAAGCCTATCGACTACTTTATGCCTATATGTACATACATACATACATGTCCAATTTACATATAGTGGCTTGTATCTACATCATCATATGTGCATACATATTTTATTTGTCAACATACATACATCGTCATCATTATATATAGAATATGTTTCCCCGCATGGGAACCTTACTCATCAAAAATGAAACATCTGCTTTCACCTTACATACCAACCGATAAAGTAAGCCGGCATCGACCATCTACAGCATGACGTGGAACCACCAGTTGCATCACCAGCATAATTTGCGAAATTTAAAATTTGAAGAATCATCTGCAAATAAATCAAATATGATTTCATCATAATCGTAATTCACCACATACATCTACACATTCAACTAAAATCATTGGTTTCAACACAACAAACGATCAACACAGCCGAGGCTCTCTACCAAATGTGCCAATATGCTCACGTTGGCAGGCAACCCCCACCAGACGCGGCCAGTCACAATGATCACAGGATCATCTGCAGCAGTGCATCTACACACCATGTTACGACTTGAACGTTTACGTAACGTTCGGGTCATCTTAGCTGTCACAGTCAACGTAAACTACAAACACACTTGTTGTTACATCATCTGATTACATCAACATCATAACCGATTCATATAACGTACCCAACACCACCACTTGCTTTATAAGCGTCACAACACACTACGATGTGCCCTTAATTGGCCACACCAATCCCCGTTTTGTTCAACAAAAGTGGCGGGAGGATGGTGCTGGACCACAGCACCAGATTCAACATCTAATGTGATCAAGTCACAATGACCTCCAAAATGGTGGCGAAGCTACCATATTTGACAGCAACATCAACATCAACCCCTTCAACATTTTCAACAATCCTAACGTTAACAACGTCAACAACAACAAGTGAAAGTCGAGCCGCTAACCCCACCAGCACTTGAGCCCAACCGCCTTTGAGCACCGGCGTATGAGTCCATCAACGGCGGATGACATGAGTAATAGGATAGAAAGTTGTAGGAGTAAAAGGGGGGTTAGGATGTAGGTTAATAATTGTTAGCTAGTTTAGAAAATGTATACCATTGCGTCATAGAATAGAAAATGTTCAATAAATTACATATTTGCACATGTTTTATTGTAGGTTAGAACTGCTCATTATTTTGTCTAAATTTATATTTTTTGATCACATATTTTTGCGTCATAGATTAGAATAATTACCTTTTTACAAATTTTCATTTTTTTCATAAACTTGCGTCATAGATTAGTTAATTCGTAATTAATGTATATCTCCAGTATATAAGGGTGTCATAGATTAGATATTGATTACATGTATATCTATTTTTAGTTAGAATGTTCTTTCATAATTATATATTTTATATCTCAATGTCCCCCCCCATTATTAGTTAGAGGGTTTAGTTTTAACTTAGATAGTCCACCATTTATTTAAACATATAGACCCCGTAGTTTAGAGTATATGTAAGTTAACGATTATATGTAACTTTAGGTAAGAGAGTGCGTGAACTCGAGTGGCCGCGCGGCTTTGTGTAAAGCGTGCGGCGGCTAGTTCTCGTTGGCCCGGGAGTGTCTTGGTGGACGCACCGGATGGCATCATGAACGCACCCAATGGGTGGAGTCATGATGTCATCTGGCGCACACCAAGATGTTCTTCGGACTAGCGACTGCTAGCGGCCGAACGCCGTACATATAAGGCGCGCGCCCGGCCGAGTTCGCCACTGTTTGCTAATGAATTGGAAAGGAGAAGAGACTCATCGGTGTCCCTTTTATTAGTAAGCAGTCCCGACAAAAGAGAGAGAACGAGAAATGAACATGAAGACCGACTGAAAGAATGACTGACACAAACACACACAAAGACAAGACTATTAATCTCTTTTCGGCAAATGTCGACATTAATTATAACATTGCTGTATCACGATGAATCTGCAATAGAATTGGTGACAACGAAATTCCACCAAATAGCCGATCTCAGACACTATAAAAACATGACGTTGAAAACTTTTCACTGAATATTAACTGAACGAAATTTCTTATTAACTTGTTTAATTAAATGATAAACAAAAATAATAGTTCAGTGCAGTGCAGTGCAGCACAAAAACGTTGTGACATGAAATATTTATGAGTTTTTTTTCGGAGAAACTATTTTGGATTTGAAAACATAAAATGTTTGAGTTATTTATTGGGAAAACTGGAAACAATATCACGGTTCGCAAGAAAAAGATATACACCAAAAAAGCTATGATAAACAA
>OZ038444.1:1178453-1230376 GCA_964036265.1 Daptonema setosum
ATAGAGTTTCCATAGTTATTCATAGTTTCGTGTGACCAGAACTCTTTGTGATTTTCTTTGTTTTCTAAAAAGTCGGTAACGCAGAAACCCTAAGATGCAATTGTTCCGATCAGTGGCTGCTCAGCTTACTAGCGGACGAAAATGGGAGTGATAAGGGGAACTCCCTCTTTTCGATTCCAAAAAGCAATTCTTTCAATAATGTGTAGGTAAAAAGATGTAATTTATGCCAATTTCCCCTCATTGAGAAAGATTCCCCTCCATTTCGAGTTTCGAGTTATGACTCGTCTGACAAGTGACTGAGATGAGCAGAACATCAATCAATCGTTTACTCATGAAATTTGTATTTTAAACTTGTTTATTCTCATCAGTGATTCAGCAGTGAATGATTTTGTTCCGGAAACCAGTACTATTATAAAAGTCAAAATCTTGTTTCAGCATATCGGTTCACTAAATGATTGTTGTTCAACTATGAAGTTAGTACTGTACTTCATAGACCTTGGAAGACTTCCATGCATGCAATTACGTCTTGTACTTTTTGATGTATTTTTTGTCAATTACGTCAATTACGTCTTTTGCAACTTTAATGTCAATTACAAACTAGAGTTGTAAATTTTGATTTCCAGTTATCAATTCAATTCGTGTTCAACTTTAATTTCGATTTCGAAATTTCAATTCCGATTTGTGTTGCTTAAAAGTTCCTCTGTGGTGTGTGGAATAAAGTTTAGAAACTTCAGTCCGTATGCTCTTCTCAATCTATATTCCCGCAACCATTACGATTGTTGAGGTATTCTTCATTTTCGGACTTGTCCGAGCCACATAAAAACACTGTAAAAGTCAGAAAAGTAAATCTTGAGACTATTATTAATGCGAAAAATAATGCAGACTGCATTTTGTGTGACCCGGAAATATGTTTGTGTGTTTCATAATATGGTAAGAAGCATTCATAAATATTTTTGACTTATATATAGTATTTGATGTATAATACTTCACTATTACTTTAGTAACTGGAAAACTCATGTTAAATTTATGAATGCTAATATCCATTCTACTTCATACTTGTATCACAGTGAATTTGGATAATTGACTGAATAACTGAATACTGGTTTGATGGAACAAAATTTTACGATGAAATCAATTTGCAACAATTTTCCAAATTCACCCTAGAGAGGAAGTCTTGGTTCTCCCTTGTCATTTCAGCACGAGTGGCACCACGAGCACAACCATAGCCAGCAAAAAACCGCGGTTGGGTCTGGAAAGTTGTCAACTGGTTGACGAAATAACTGATGGACGTACAGACTGACTACCAGACTGACTGACTGACGAACTGACCACCTGACTAGACTGATTTACCGACTGACTGACTGACTGATTGTCTATCTGACTACCAGACTGACTGACTGACTGAACCTGAGTCGACTGACTGACCACCTGATTTGACTGATTTACTGACTGACTGAACCTGACTCGACTGACTGACCACCTGACTAGACTGATTTACTGACTGAATGACTGGCTGATGGACCATCTGACTACCAGACTGACTGACTGACTGACTGACTGAACCTGAGTCGACTGACTGACCACCTGATTTGACTGATTTACTGACTGACTGACTGACTGATTGACCATCTGACTACCAGACTGACGGACTGACTGATTGACCACTTGACTACACGACTGACGGACTGACTGACTGACTGACTAAACACCTGATTTCACTGACTGACCACCTGATTTGACTGATTGACTAACTGATTGACTGATTGACTGACTGAAGGTCAGACTGACCACCTGATTTGACTGACGGTAAGCCACACACAAGCCAACCGTTCTATTCCACCGCCATTCCCTCCCTTTCCACCAGTCTTCTTACTACCCGACGACGATGCAGTTGTGGTCAAACTCACACTTCCGTTCTGATTTTGTAGCGATTTCGTGGGCGAGATCGTCAACAGAATCGGGGATGGTGGTTTGGTGGTTTGACCGTTGTCCACCGCGGGGTCGTTGATAACCGGGGTCGGCTTGCGTGTCGGTGGCGGCGGCGGAGTCGGATCCGTTGGTCCCTTGTGCTCCTCAATCCACTCGTTGATCCGCGTCTGCATGTCGTTCCAGTCACCTGCCACAACATAGATGCCATTGAATGCCGACTCGAAAGCCTGTACACGCTGTTTCCTTATGTCCTCCGTGCCAGCCATGTAACGGGTGTCCTGCGCTTTGAATGTGGCCAGCACCTCAGCATAACGCTTGGTCTTGGCGTGTTCCTGATTCCTCGACGTCACCCAGTTCTTCAGTTTCTGTTCCTGTGTCGGCCAGTCACCATCGGAGTCGTAGGTCTCTTTCCACTGAGTGAGAAAAGCGTCCTGATGGGTGTTCTTGTCCTGATCGTTCTGTGCCTCCTTATACCCGTCGTCGTTGTTCTTGAAGTGGTCAAACAGGCTCTCCTTACGGGTCTTCTCTTCGTTCTCCTTATCCTTGAGGGCTTTTAGTGCTGCTTCCTTTTCGTCATCCAACTTCTTCTTTTGTTCTTCTTGTTCATTCTTCTCCGTTTCGTCCTTCAGCTTCTTTGCTGCGTCCGCTTTCGTCTTGTTCAACCTGTCGAATTTGGCCTTCGTTTCAGGCTTGTTCTCCAGTTTTTCCGCTTCGTCGGGATTGTTACAGTTGTCTGCAACGGTCAATCAAACAGTCAAACTGTCAAACAATCAGTCAGGCCAGTCGTTCGGACATCAGTCAATCACCCAGTCAAACAAATGGTCAGTCACTGTATCATATGTATGTTAAAAGTTGAGCCGTCACTTAATCAGTAACGTACTTGATCAATCACTCAGCCCCACATTCAATCAAACAGACAGTCAGTTAATCAGCCAGTCAAAACGTCAATCAGGTAAACGGTCAAACATCAAACAGTCAAACAGTACTAACCAGTATCGCAGCAAGAAATCACCTGGTCCACGTCGTCGAGGTTCTGTTTGCAGAAGTTCTGAAAATTCGGAACTTAGTTCGTTTAAGTATAAGTATAAGTCTAAGTAAGTATAATTAAAAGTATAAGTATAATTCTACGTCTAAGTAAGTATAAATACAAGTATAATTCTGAGTAGGACTTCTGATGTTCTAAACCAAACAGTCGTCTAGCTGACGCTGGCCAGTTTTTCGATCAGTCCGATGTTCAAGGTTAAACAAATATACAAATCCACATAAGCTAAGCCTGTTGAGTGAGTGAGTGAGTGAGTGAGTGAGTGAGTGAGTGAGTGGGTGAGTGAGTGAGTGAGTCATTTAATGATTCAGTCAGTCAATCGATCTTTCATGCATAAACTGACGTCATCTACGCATATCAATCGTGGATCTTCGTTGGAGAGCACCCAGATAGCGCAGTTTCCTTCGTCACAGACCGTGTCATTTTCGCCACCGTGGTAGCATTTCAGGCCTGACGTGGGCATGACGTGGAGGTGGAGAAGACACAGCACGAAGGTGATGGCTGAATGAGTGAGTAAGCGAGTGAGTGACTGAGTGACTGAGTGACTGAGTGAGTGAGTGACTGAGTGACTGAGTGAGTGAGTGGGTGAGTGAACGAGTGACAGTATGATCAAACCTGCCCAACGACTTGAGTTGCCCATGGACGAGGGCATGATGACTGGCCTTTGTGTTATGGTAGGGTTGAGGACTCAGAAGTTTAATTTTATTTGTTCAAATGTTTAGTTCAGACTTGCAAGTATTTAGAACATTAGTTCAGAGTTGAGAAAGTTATTTTCGATCCGGAGAGTTGAAGTGTTCAAACGTGAATGAGTCACCACCACTGGGTATAGATGATCTTCAGTCAGTATTGGGGGGTGATGATGATTGTGATAACGTGAAATCAGTGATATGAGGTCAGTGCTGGGTCAGTGAATCAATGAGAACCAGCTGCTCGTGCGTCCATATTCATAGTTTTCTACCCACTCGACAAGGGCACAACTTTTTAGAAGGTTATTTTCATGACCTTATCAAATGATGGGTAATTAATGAAAACGAACTTCGAAACCAAACCAATTATTCTGACGTCGAAGTTGGTTGCAGCCCATGATTCTGTCTCAAACTCAATCAACAAAAGTACCATCTGTGTACCAAAAATGTATGGGTTATTAAACTTGTATTTCAAAGAGATACTTTCGCGGTTTCAGAAAACGCTGTCATGTTTGGCCAGTTAAGTCCGTCAGTCAGTCAGTCAGTCAGTCAGTCAGTCAGTCAGTCAGTCAGTCAAGTCAGTCAGTCAGTCAGTCAGTCAGTCAGTCAGTCAGTCAGTCAGTCAGTCAGTCAGTCAGTCAGTCAGTCAGTCAGTCAGCAAGTCGATCAGTCAGTCAGTCAATCCGTCAGTCTTTCAGTCAGCAAATCCATTAATCTGTTAATCATTTGAACACGAGTACCCATTACGGTTGTGGAGGTAATTTTCATTTTCGGACTCTTGGACTTTTTCGAGCCACAAAAATCACAGTAAAAGTCGCAAAAAATCGTAAAATATCAAGGGCCTAAAATACGTTTTTGGTTTAACATACCATAACACAATCTGGTCGGGAAAAGTTGCATTACGTTATGTTACGACGGGGAAGTACATATGTTGACCTACCATAACAGGCTCCGCTTCCGTAACATAACGTGTTATATTATGGTGTTATGGTGGAGTATGTTAGGCCCTTTACTGAGGTGCATACGAATGGAGATAGCATTTTGTGTGACCCGGAATTATGTTTGTGTGCTTCATAATATGGTAAAAAGCAATCATAAATATCTCTGATTTACTTTCTTATTTTTTATCTAGTGCCCTAGTCAGCATCTGAAGAACTCAATTTTTAAATGCTAATATCCATTCTTGTACATGTTGTACGTTTATCAAAGTGAATTTCGAAAATTGACTGCATATGTGTTGGTGGGGCAAAATTTTCAATGGAATTTTTTTTTCAATATTTTTCAAAATTCACATCTGAGAGGAAGTCTTGGTTCTCTCTTTCATCAGTTCAGCACGAGTGGCACCACGAGCACAACCATAGCCAGCACTAAACCGCGTGTGGGTCTGAAAAGTTATCCACTGACTGATAAAATTAATGATGGACGACGGACGTACAGACTGACTGCCTGACTGATTGATTAAATGATTGAATGACAGACTGACTGACTGACTGACTGACTGACTGACTGACTGAATGACTGACTGACTGACTGACTGACTGACTGACAGAGTGACTGACTGACTGACTGACTGACTTACTGACGGACTGACCACCCGACTTGATTGATCGACTGACTGAATGACGGAATAACTGACCACCCGACTTGACTAATTGACTGACTGAATGACTGATGGAGTGAACACATGTCTTGACCAAGTGACTGATTGACTGACTGACCACCTGTCTTGATTGGTCGACTGACTGAATGATTGACAGACAGACCACCTGACTTGATTGATCGACTGACTGAATGTCGGACTAACTGACCATCTGACTTTGACTAATTGACTGACTGAATGACTGACGGACTGTCCACCTGACTTTGACTAATTGACTGACTGAATGACTGACGGACTGTCCACCTGACTTTGACTGACGGTAACAGACACAAAATCCAACCCTTCCGTTCCACCACCGCTCCCGTCTTTTCCACCGGTCGTCTTCGGTTGGTTACCACCCGACGGCGGAACTGTTGTGGTCGAACTCACAATTCCTGGCGATTTCGTGGACGGGTTCTTGGACGGCTTCGTGGACGGGTTCTTGGACGGGTTCGTGGGCAGGTTCGTTGGCGGTTTCCGACCCGGGTCCACAGTGGTGTTCGAGTTCGGAGACAGGTTCGGGGTACGGTTGGGATCAGAGTCGGGTTTCGCGGTCGGGCCATCAGGCTGACCACCAGGGTTCTTGGTCGGTGGCGGCGGCGGAGTCGGATCCGTTGGTCCCTTGTGCTCCTCAATCCACTTGTTGATCCGCGTCTGCATGTCGTTCCAGTCACCTGCCACGACATAGATGCCTTCGAATGCCGACTCGAAAGCCTGTACACGTCGTTTCTTTATGTCCTCCGTGCCAGCCATGTAGCGGGTGTCCTGCTCTTTGAATGCGGCCAGCATCTCAGCATAGCGCTTGGTCTTGGCGTGTTCCTGATTCCTCGACGTCACACAGTCCTTCAGTTTCTGTTCTTGTGTCGGCCAGTCACCATCGGGATCGTAAGTTTGTTGCCACTGATTGAGGAAGGCAGTTTCTTGTGAGGTCCTGTCCTGATCGTTGTGCGCCTCCTTATACTGATCGTCGTTGTTCTTGAAGTGGTCAAACAGGCTCTCCTTACGGGTCTTCTCTTCCTCTTCATTTTCCTTAACTTCTTCCAACGCTGCTTCGTTTTGTGCGTCCAAATTCTTCTTTCCTTCTTCTTGTTGCTCCTCCGACGTTTCATTCATCAGCTTCTCCACTCGTTCGGCCTCCGCCTTTTTTAACCTTTCGAATTTGGCCTTCGTTTCCGGCTTGTTCTCCTCTTCTTCTGCTTTTTCGGGTGTGTTACAGTTGTCTGCAACGGGCAGTCTCTTCAGTCGGTCATACGATTCAGTCAACTGTCAAACACTCAGTCAAGTCAACTGAGCCAGTCGTTCAATGGCATATTCAGTCGGACATCAGTCAATCAGTCATCCATTCTCCCAGGTCACATGTTCAGTCAAACATTCCCTCAGTCGCTGTGTCGCGTGTTAAATCAAACACACAGTCAGTCAATCACTCACTCAACCATATGTTAAATCAAACAATCAGTTAGTTAGACAGATACATTTTCAGTCAAACACTCAATCAGTCAAACAGTCAACCAGTCAAACAGTCAATCAGTCAAACATTCAATCAGACAGTTCAGTCCAACAGTCAAACAGTCAATCAGTCAAACGGTACTAACCAGTATTGCAGCAAACAACCTCCTGGTCAACGTCGTCGAGGTTCTGGTCACAGAAGTTCTGAAATTTCGCAATATACGGAATAAATGACGTAAAAGTATAAGTAAACGTATAAGTATAAGTATACGTATACGTAAGTATAAGTATAAGTATGTTTTCTGATGTTCTGAACCGTAACAGTCATCTAGCTGATGCTGGTCAGTTCTCCTAATAGTCTGAACATCGTCCGACAATACGAATACACATACAGCAAGCCAATTCAGTCATTTGGTTTTTCAGTCACTTCAATATTAACTGACCTGGTCGACGCATTGCAATTGCGTTTCATTGGTGGCGTGCAGCCAAATAGCGCAGTTATCTTTACCCTGGTCACAGACCGTGTCATTCTCGCCACCGTGGTAGCATTTCAGGCCTGACGTGGACATGACGTGGAGGTGGAGGAGACACAGCACGAAGGTGATGACTGAATGAGCGAGTGAGTGAGTGAGTGAGTGAAAGTGAGTTAGTGAATGAGTAGGTGACTGAGTGAGTGAGTGAGTGAGTGAGTGAGTGAGTGAGTGAGTGATAGAGTGAGTGAGTGAGTGAGTGAGTGAGTGAGTGAGTGAGTGAGTGAGTGAGTGAGTGAGTGAGTGAGTGAGTGAGTGAGTGAGTGAGTGAGTGAGTGAGTGAGTAGATGAGTGAGTGAATGAGTGAGTAAGTGTAAGGGGAAGTATCTAGTGAGTGACAGTAGGATCAAACCTGCCCAACGGCTTGAGTTGCCCATCAAAGAGGGCATGATGACTGGCCTTTTTATCATGGTGGGGTGGAGGACTCGGAAATTTAGTTTTTTCAAATGTTCAGTTCAGACTTGCAAGTATTTAGAACATTAGTTCAGAGTTGAGAAAGTTATTTTCGATCCACAGAGTTGAAGTGTTGAAACGTGATCGAGTCTAGCACCGCCGGGTGTGATGATCTTCAGTCAGTATTGATGGTGTGAATAATGCGATAGTGAAATCAGTAAAAGGTCAGTGCTGGGTCAGTGAATCAATGAGAACCAGCAGGAGGTGTGTCGTTATTCATAGTTTTCGACCCACTCCACAAGGCTTCATCTTTGACTTTTTAGAAGGTCATTTTATGATCTTTTTCAAATTTAGCTTTTAGTTTTTGCGGATTCCGGATACCTGCTTTATAGCGTGGTCTCAGTTTCTTGGTATGAAAATTCCTGTTTACGGTGCGGTTACTAACACAATCAAATCGGTGCGGTTACTAACACAATCAAATCGGTGCGGTTACAAACATAATCAAATCGGTGCGGTTACTAA
The DNA here is from genome assembly GCA_964036265.1 of Daptonema setosum. Classification (NCBI taxonomy): domain Eukaryota; kingdom Metazoa; phylum Nematoda; class Chromadorea; order Monhysterida; family Xyalidae; genus Daptonema; species Daptonema setosum. Next base: position 1,186,641 of record OZ038444.1, read on the forward strand.
CACAATCAAATCGGTGCGGTTACTAACACAATCAAATCGGTGCGGTTACAAACACAATCAAATCGGTGCGGTTACTAACACAATCAAATCGGTGCGGTTACTAACACAATCAAATCGGTGCGGTTACAAACACAATCAAATCGGTGCGGTTACTATATAACACAATCAAATCGGTGCGGTTACTAACACAATCAAATCGGTGCGGTTACTAACACAATCATTTCGGTGCGGTTACTAACACAATCAAATCGGTGCGGTTACTAACACAATCAAATCGGTGCGGTTACAAACACAATCAAATCGGTGCGGTTACTAACACAATCAAATCGGTGCGGTTAGTAACACAATCAAATCGGTGCGGTTACAAACACAATCAAATCGGTGCGAGACCCAGTGTCAAGTGAAATACGCGCTCCAAACTCATATTTAAATTTTTTGCACGTTAAAAACTTCATGAGCAACAAGGAACCATGATTAAATTATAGCATTATCATTTGTTCTGATTTCACTAGGATTCGTCAACCTTGGGAGAGTTATTTCGTGTTGTACAATTAATCGGTCCAACAATCATGAACTTTCTATAAATGCTACTTCGTTTTCTGCGTCCAAATTCTTCTTTCCTTCTTCATGTTGCTCATCCGACGTTTCATTCATCAGCTTCTCCAATCTTTCTGCTTCCGCAACAACAACAACAACAACAACAACAACAACAACAACAACAACAACAACAACAACAACAACAACAACAACAACAACAACAACAACAACAACAACAACAACAACAACAACAACAACAACAACAACAACAACAACAACAACAACAACAACAACAACAACAACAACAACAACAACAACAACAACAACAACAACAACAACAACAACAACAACAACAACAACAACAACAACAACAACAACAACAACAACAACAACAACAACAACGACAACAACAACAACAAAAACAACAGCAGCAGCAAAAAAGATAACAAAAGACTGTATATGTCTGTCTGTTTTACATTCCGATCAGTTTGACTAGTCTGATATGGGTCAGCGAAACTTTATCTGGATTTACTGTAATGAGGAGTGTGACTGAATGAGTGAGTGAGTGAGTGAGTGAGTGAGTGAGTGAGTGAGTGAGTGAGTGAGTGAGTGAGTGAGTGAGTGAGTGAGTGAGTGAGTGAGTGAGTGAGTGAGTGAGTGAGTGAGTGAGTGAGTGAGTGAGTGAGTGAGTGAGGGAGGGAGTCAGTCAGTCAATCAGACCGGTAGTTAATTAGTCAATCAACGTCTGTCTATGAAGTGATTGATTGATTAAATACTATACAGGGTGGTTACCTCACGTTGAATGTTACTCACATATATTCGGTAATAATATGTTAATTAAGGTAGACGGGAACGCGGCGAAGCCCGAAAGATGCGGAAGATGACAGCCATAGTATCATCTGCTGTAGGTGTTTCATTCAATCATTAACTCATTCATTCATTTTCTTACCCAGTAACTCTTATTTAATCTCTGAGTAACTCATTCACTCACTGATCAACTCATACACTTAGTGACTAACCCTTAATCTCACTGAGTAACTCATACACTCAATGAATAACTCATTCCCTCACTGAGTAACTCATCCTTTTTCACGTAGTAGCTAATTCATTTTTCTGAGTAACTCATTCATTCAATCAGTAACTCATTCACTTAAAGAGTAACTCTTTCACTCTATGAGTAACTCATTCACTCTTATAGTAACTCATTCACTCTAATAGTAACTCATTCACCAAACTGATTAACTCATATTTATGCAGGTGATCGCTTGCTTACTTCTTTTCGGCATACCCGCTGCCATCGATCGTATTTGCACGTTGCTGAGTCTGCCAGATTACGTTATTCGTTTTACGATACTCTTGGCCGGTGCTTCCCAGATGGTTAACTCTGTGATAAACATATTTCTCTACGTGGGACTTTCCGAAGAATTCAGAGTCTGCATCAAGGTTAGTGGTGAGTGAGTGAGTGAGTGAGTGAGTGAGTGAGTGAGTGAGTGAGTGAGTGAGCGACTGAGTGAGTGAGTGAGTGAAAGAGTGAGTGAGTGAGTGAGTGAATGAGTGAATGAGTGAGTGAGTGAGTGAGTGAGTGAGTGAGTGAGTGAGTGAGTGAGTGAGTGAGTGAGTGAGTGAGTGAGTGAGTGAGTGCGTGAGTGAGTGAGTGAGTGAGTGAGTGAATGAGCGAGTGAGTGAGTGAGTGAGTGAGTGAGTGAGTGAGTGAGTGAGTGAGTGAGTGAGTGAGTGAGTGAGTGACTGAATGAGCGAGTGAGTGAGTGAGTGAGTGAGTGAGTGAGTGAGTGAGTGAGTGAGTGAGTGAGTGAGTGAGTGAGTGAGTGAGTGAGTGAGTCAGTGAGTGAGTGAATGAGTGAGTGAGTGAGTGAGTGAGTGAGTGAGTGAGTGAGTGAGTGAGTGAGTGAGTGAGTGAGTGAGTGAGTGAGTGAGTGAGTGAGTGAGTGAGTGAGTGAGTGAGTGAGTGAGTGAGTGAGTGAGTGAGTGAGTGAGTGAGTGAGTGAGTGAGTGAGTGAGTGAGTGAGTGAGTGAGGGAGGGAGTCAGTCAGTCAATCAGACCGGTAGTTAATTAGTCAATCAGTCAGTAAATCAACGTCTGTCTATGAAGTGTTATACACGTTTCATGTAAAACTATTCGTTTTAGCGATATCGGTCAACTGGTTTCGTTAAAATCTAGTTTCGCACAAGACTAATTCGAGCAACTGAATGTTCTGAAATTCAAATATTAATTAAATTAAATTATTAATTAATAAATTATTTATACAATATAATATTATCAAATATGTTTATTAAAAATATTAATTATTCAAGTTTTGGTTGAATTTGTCACGATTCACTAATTTTGCAATTATCAATTTCGTTATTACAGACGAGTTTTGCGTTAATGAATGGATCGGCCCAGCAGCTCTCAATACGCCCGGAAATATTCCGCGGAAGAAGACGGCTATCGACGACGTCGAGACCAGAGTTTGTCAGGGTTTTTCCCTTTACTTTTTCTAGATAGGTTAGTTTTCTTTTTTCGTCATAGGTTTATATATGGTTTTCCAATAGCCTTCTTTCCTGGAAACGAGCTCTATTTATTTTCCGTCTTGTCTTCCAATGACACTTATAAATAGCGGTATTAATAAAAGGTATACGGATACTATGACGATGGTATAGGTATACTATTCCATAACGGATCAGTATGGGCAGATTGAACTTTAGGTATCCTTTGGTCACTGAAGGATATTTATTATATATATCCGGACATATTCATATATGTCCGGATATATAGCCTTAAAGTAATATATCCGGATATATACGAATACAAGAAATAAAAATGCCCAAAGCATAATGGATTACTAATATGGTTCTTATTAGCGCTGACCGTAAAAAAGTTAGAGACAAGAATTCGATAGCATTACAACTAATTTTCATTCAAAACATTTTCTAATGACAATGACAGCCGGGAACTAAACTCTTTGGCTGATCAAAAGAAATTTTCACATGCTTATCATCAAAAAGAAAAGTAAAAGTTTGGCCTAATGATTACTCATTGCAAAAACCATCTTCCGGACTTTCCACGAGTAGTAAGTTTCAAGTGATTTTTTATTATCATTAATTGAGTAGAACCCAGTAAAAGTTGTGCAACGCGAGTTCATGAAATGCGTTAAGTAAGTATCATGATTATTTTTTCAAAATGATCACTTTTCATCTTAAATCACTTCATTACATGATAATGTGCATATTACCGCATAAACCTTGTCATGAGAAACATATAAGTCTTTTTTATTAGAAACACGAATTTTTAAAGCTCGATATAAACAAAACTTCTTAGCAACGGGAAACGGTATATAAACTTCTTACCACATTTTATCCATATTTTTTATAGCAAACCTGTTGATAATCAATGAAGATTTGATAAAACACGAATTTCAAAACTTCCGACAAACAAATTTTATTAGCAACGGAAGACTGCATATGAATTTCTGGAAAGTCATTTCATTATCCTTAGCGCATAAAAAGTGATTGGAAAGAAGCATATGGAAACTTGCATGATTTTCTCAACGAAAAGTCCGTAATATGGTTTTTGCCATGAGTAATCATTAGGCCAAACTTTTACTTTTCTTTTTGATGATAAGCATGTGAAAATTCCTTTTGATCAGCCAAAGAGTTTAGTTCCCGGCTGTCATTGTCATTAGAAAATGTTTTGAATGAAAATTAGTTGTAATGCTATCGAATTCTTGTCTCTAACTTTTTTACGGTCAGCGCTAATAAGAACCATATTAGTAATCCATTATGCTTTGGGCATTTTTATTTCTTGTTTCTATATTTTTTATGTGTGAACATTTTTTCACTGCACTCACTTTTAAAATAAATCTAAGGTGAACATATTTTTCGGGCTCAGGTCAGGTCAATCAAATTCCTCCAAAGGAAGAAGAATTTCGAAAAAGAGGGGAGGGGATTGGCAGTTTTCAGGCCATTTACCTTAAAATTAGGGAACAAATAAAATAAAACTATTTGGAAAAGGCAAATAAGGCGAATTTCACTTTTCCCACTCTTCTAGTGTTTCGATTCCGTGTTCAAAACTGCATTTTAAAAAGCATGTTTTGATAGCAAAAAACAATTTTTTGTCAAACTTGATCACCATGTCATTCATCATAAAAGTTGCTTACAACGTTTTTTTGAACTGATGGTATTTTCGGATTCAATGGTTAAACAGTAAATATGGTCAAGCGTTAAGCTATTGCATAAGAATTAGATTTGAGGGTTGAAAGGGCGAAAAGTCAGTTTTTTTGGCAAAATTGACGTGGATGACATCATAACTTTTTCATAAAATCTGATGTTATTTTAGTATTTAGTGGTTAAAACTGTATATAAGCTATAGTGATAACATATTGCATCTGATGCAGCTTTGTGAGTTGAAATGGCGAAAAGTCATTTTTTTGTCAAAATTGGCGACGATGACGTCATAACTTTTTCAGACAACGTTTTACATGAAATCTGATGTCATTTTCGGATTCAGTGGTTGAAACTGTATATATGCTATAGTGTAGATAAATTGCATCAGATGCATCTTTGTGGGTGAAAAAGGTAAAAAAACCAAAAAGTGGTCAAAAATATCCAAAAAGGTGCTTCACTTTACCCGTGGACTGTTTTGTTGTGTTCATGCCAATTCATTACTGACATTGGATTCCGTTACCCATAGGTGTTATACATAACCGGTATGAATATTTTTGATAATCCTTAACCCAGACTCATGTTACAGTTAAAACAAAAAAATTTGCCTGCGATTTTTTGACAATTTTTAGCATATTTTTGAAAAAGTGACGAAAAAAAGTAAAAATATTTATTTGATCTCAATGCGTGGTAGGAATCTGTGTAGATAGCCTATGATACACCCCTGGTTCAATTTTCAACCTTCTAGCTAAATGGAACTACCCTTGTCAGCAAAACGTGCATACAGAAAAAAAAACGGAAAAAGTCATTCTGGAACACAAAATGGGCTCTCAAAATCGGAGGGCTCTATGTATGTAGACCAAAATTTAGACACCTATGCAACTTTTTACGGGGAAAATGATGATGCAAATTAAATTTTGATGCCTCGTTGTAACAAACGAGTTTTCAACAAAAAATCGCCAAAATCGTTCAAACTGGAGTTTACCATCGAACCATATTAAGGTTTCGGACTATCGTCCGAACCTTGATGTCCGGATATAAATTTTTTTTGGTGTAAAACTCAATTTTTATATATCCGGACATATATCAAAGTATCCGGATATATAAAAAAATCGGCAAGAATATTTTGTCAAGGATATATAGCCGAATTTTTTTATGCGAACCAATGGATTTAATTTGTGTGTTTTTGGCGGAATTTATGACCCGGAAACGTCAAAAGCGGAACTGTTATAAGAGCAACGTTCACGAGTATTTTGCCTCCTATTTTAAGTTCTGGCTAATGGTTTGGCTCGTGATCACAAGAAAAACCACGCTGAACACCTCCGCTTCGCGGTGCTAATGTTCCAAGGCGGGGGCATAAAACTTAGGTTTCAGTGTAGGCTTTTGGAACCTTGCTTTCCCAACCTTTGGAGAAGGGCTCAGGCGCTACGCGCCCAAGCCCTTCCCAAACCCTAAGCCTAATCCTAAGCCTAAACTGAAAACTAACTCTTAGCCTCATACTCGGCGATCTCGCTTAGAACGAACAGTCTGTGCTAATGACTAAGCCGAAGCCATACAAACAATGAAATGGGCCCTCCGAATGTTAAGAGCGGACAAATTTTACTCCACTGAACTCCGCTAAAAATTACTTTCGAAAATATATAAAAATTTATCAGGTTATATATAATGCCGCAAAAAATCATAAATTTTTTATATATCCGGATACTTTGATATATATCCGGATATACTGCAATTTCGCTATATATCCGGATATATTTCAAAGTAACCGGATATATTCATATATATCCGGATATATATTGATTGGAGGTATTTGCTTCATCCCGACCAAATCACCCATCTACTAACTCACAAACTATTTTCAGTTACTCGCTCCTTGCATTCACAAACAAACACATATTTTGTACATGTTCACAAAACTAGCGTCATAAAACTACCGTTGAACAAGTTAACCCAATGCGTCCTATATCACAGACCGTTTATGGTTGAAAACAGCAACGTATGTATGTAGCTGATATAGTTGATAGTTGCAAGAGTGAACTGCATATTTAGCAAATGTTTTTTGTTTTTTGTTCGGTAGTAGTATTTTTTCTATGTGCGTAGTGTATGGAGTGGTCACCCGAACCCATTCATAATGCCGTAGTAGCCTAAAGATTGAACTCCCTTATAATCATGTTATATATATATATACGAATAAGTATGATAAACAAGAGCTTCTAGGCTAACATGGCAATCTGAACGCCGAATTATTTCTTCTTTTTTGGTTTGGTTACCATACCGGATGTTGGAATCGGGTACAAATGGAATACGATTACTGGTGGCGTTCGCATAGGAAGTAGCATTGTTATGTGTCGGTTGTAGTCCTCCACGGTGGTACCGACCGCCACGATGCCCCATGTTATGGTAGTTTCGGCGAGCGCGTTGGAAATCTCTCATTTTTCCTTTAAAGAGAGGAAAAAAATTTGAAAAACTTTGAAAAACTTGAAAATTTGTTGGCTTGTATGTGCTTGTAATGGAATGTATGTAGGTGTGTATAGGGAAGGTGTCTGGGTCAAAAAGGTGATGTTTCAGCTATATGGTAGTATATGTACATGTAGTATTTGAAATTGAATTAATTGGTTTAGAGTATAATAACTTGATGTTTCAGTTTTTGGGTTATGGTAGTATATGTATTTTAAGTGTTTATTTGAAATTGACTCGTTTCGGGCTTAAAAACAGACGAGTACTATAGACAGTGGTTAGCCCTCATCAGTGTTTTCCACTGTGTTTGATTATATGTTCGCATAGTTCAATTATGTTGGATGTACTTGTACTTGTCATTTTTTGTATGCATTCGTGTTTTGACCGCAGTGTGCGGAGTATGTGTTTAATCAGAAAGGGAACGGAATGTCCGTTTTCTCTTAGGGCCCGGCAGATATTTATACTTGCTCGGGTGAAACTGCTAAGACGACTCACGATGCGGGCAGTGCGTATAATCTGTCCACAAACAATATTAGCTGCTATTTTCTTCGAAACGTTACTATTCACGTGAACGTATCGGATTGCTCTGAAGGGAAATGATACTTTTTTGTCATAAACTTTAAGATCGATTTTATTGGTTGGGTTTTCGTAATTAAGGTTGATATTGATATCTAGGTAATCTGCTTGGTTATCAAGGTTATTGGTTCTGTTTAGAGGAAGACTTGGGTCATAAATATGTTGACTGATTTGCATAAAGTCTTCATTCGAAATACAGCATATGTCATCAATGTATCGCATTGTATGTCGTAAAAGGTGTTGTGAATCAGGATGAGATGTTAGGTAACGGTATTCCATGATGGTTAGGGTGAGGTCGGCTAGGTCTGGACTGGCGTTGCCTCCCATTGGTACTCCAGTAATTTGCCTGAGAGTAAGTGAACCGAATTTTATGTAGGTTTCTTGTAGTACAGTTTTAATAAGGGTCATGATGCTAACCGCGCATATAGTTTTGTTATTGTTTATAAAGTTGTTGGTGTAGAAACTGGTTGTCTTGTTCAGTTTTAGGTATTTTCCCCGTTTACCATTGTCAAAAAGTAATTTTACTAGATAGCCTAAGTGTTCCATTATGACATGGTGTGGTAGTTTTGTATACAGTGTGGAAAAATCAGCACACAGGATTTTGCTGTTTTTATGTATTTTAGTGTTTTTTAATTTGGCTACAGCTTTTTCTGTGGAATCGATGGACCAGTAGAGTTTGTCATTTTTTCCGAAAGTTTTAATTGTGCAGTAATTGGTGAAGTGTAGCTTGAGTGCTCTCAAAATTTTGTGTAGTAGTACGCTCATTGACTTCATGCTAGAGTTGCTAGCTGCTGCGATAAAACGGTAGGAATGTGGGTTTTTATGCATTTTGGGTATACCGTAGAAATAAGGTAGTTGTGCGTTAATGGAGGGGAATGGTAGGTTCCATTCATTGGTCATTCGTTTATGTGAATTGATTATTGAATCTGTTTCCGTGGAAACTGTTTGGTAAGTATTGTTACCGTTGCAGATTAATTTGTTGTCTGCGTTAACAGTGATGCCTAATTCTTTGCATATGTTTTGTACGTAAAATTTTTTACATATGAGAATTATGTTATTTTCGGCCTTATCGGCTGTGGCAATTATCAGGTCATTTTGAATAGTTTTGGCTGTGGATATGTAGTTTATGATGCGTTTATTTGGGTTGTTATGATTTTTGTTTTTACAGTACTTTATCCTGTTCTGGACTATCTCGTAAACCAGGTTTCTGGACTCTATAAGTTGGTCAGGTTGTATACCGAACTTAATGGTTAAGTTGTTTAGGTAGTTATCGATACCATATTTTATTTCTTCCGTGGTGTCTTCTCAGGAAATGGGCGGTTCATGCCGGTATTTAGCGCCTCGTTTCATAATGGTCTCGAGTTCTGTATTATTGACGATGGTAAGGTCACCAGTCATAATGTGACCATATGGTTGTGCCAGGTACTTGACATTGTTTTGACATTGACAGGTGCCGTTAAGTTGTTGTAAAATGTCAGTATCGTTACAGTTTTTACTGAATTTAGTGTTATTACATATTTCTTGTTTGATGGTTTTCCCGTAGGAGTATACTACTCTAGTGTTCATGAAGTAGTCTTTGCAAATAGCAGGAATATGTTTGACTACCCTATTGTCTTTGAGTATTGTATGTACGTTTATAATGTCAACCATTTTGTTGATGAAGTTGATTTTGAGTGTGCCACCATATTTAGGTTTTGGTTTAGTTCGAAAACAGCCTTTTTCTTTTATGAAGTTGTCAATGATTCTGATAATTTGGCTATTTTCGGTTGTTTTGTTTTCAGTAATCCATTTGCTGATTTGAATGAATTCTTGTTTATTACATGACTTGAGTTTGGTGTAAAGTTGTGGTAACTTAAGTTCTTTAGCAAGTTTTGTTATATCTTGAATCAGGGTGTTATTTGCGTAGTATTTACGTCTATTTTTGTTGCGAGTACCTCTATTGCGTTCGAGTCTAGGTAGTTTCTGATACATGGCGTCTGGTTTGGATTGGTCACCAATGGTTAGGTATCCAGCGCCTTCTACTCGGTCATTGAGTCCCATAGGATGTAGGGTATCTAAGAGCCCCATCCAGATTTGTTCTTGTTTCAGTAGCGAGTTTTTGTTAAGGGTATGTTGTAATATTTGGAACTCCATATCGTCTGCGTCATGCCCGTTATTTGTGAAGTGCTTTACTAACAGGGTGTTAAGACTTTTGTTTATGACACTTCTTCTGTGTTCCATCATGCGAGTGCGGAATTGTCTGCTGGTTTGGCCCACGTATTGAGCTGAGCATTTTTTGCATTGAATGATGTATATGACATTGTTAATGTTACATTTGTAGTTGGTTAATTCGGGAAGGATGAAAAATTTGCCGTTGGTGTTGGATTTGCAAGTATTAGCAGGGTTTATGTTTGTACATATTTTACAGCAGTTATGGCGTTTAAGCCCGCAGGTTAAGGTGAAAGGTTCAGGTTTATGTTTTCGGCGGTGTAGCCTAGTGTATTTTAGTTTATCATTGACGCAGTTGACTTTGACTAGGTGTTGAGGTACATCTATATTTTTCTCAAGTCGTTCGTAGTTATTATGTTCGACAGATTTGACAGTGAGTGGTAGGTGAACATGGTTTTCTTCGTTATCGCCACCAGTAGCAGTACTCCCCATGCCAGCCTGGTGGGTCACTGCAACCTGGGGAGAGAGCGAGATAGCATGACTACCTACAGTGCTCCCCTCTCTTACACCATAGGTTGGGTCCCCAGAGATTATTAAGCCCCATTGCTGGGTACCGGGGCATGTATTTGGTTGTGTGTTCATGGAGGTTTTTTGGTTGTTTTTTTGAGTAGGTAAGTGAAAGGCCAAATTGTCGAGTATAAGTGATGTTCATGGAGGCAACGTAATGTATAAAGTGACTGACGATCAAGGAAGTGACATTAGATAGTAATAGTGAAACTGGTAGTACCAGTATTAGTGATAAATTGACAAGTATCAGTAAATGTGACTGTAAGAATATAGATTATTCGAGGTTGTTGACAAAAGGGGTGATGATGATGGGTTCATTAACGGTATCAGAGGTAGTATCATTGATCTCCATTCGCTTGGGTTGGCTGGTTTCTTCAGTGTGTCCATCGCTCAGGGCGCGTTTGCGACTTGTCGTGGGTGAAGGTGTCGCCTGTAAGTGAAAAGTTTGATAAAAGATTTTTTAACATTAGCGGTGAGTGAGCAGTTAAGGAAGAAGTTGGTAGTAACCTGATTGAGATTGCGGTAGAGACTGATGATGGGATCATCAGTGAAGGTCCATAGATCCCAGTTATCGTTCGTCTCGGAGTGTAGTAAGATCTGTAATTGTAGGAAAATAATGTGTGTTTAAGATGAGTGACCAATTGTATAACTTTATGGCGACAGTCTGGAGCGGGTTTGGCTTGTATGCCTTCCTTGTTGAGGGTGTTCAGGATTTTCTGACGGAAGTCGGAGATGAGCTTGTGTTGTTGGGTAAGCACGGGTTGAATGGTAATCTGTAAGTAGAGTTTATTGTGAATTATTAGGTATAATTGAAAGGATGTATGTGTATGGGGTTAAAGGACTAACTTTCTTGGAGTCCTCCGCGTGGTTGTTGTAGGTAGCCAGTTTCTCGGTTCGGCCATGCGTGATAGTCTGTCTCATACGGAAGTTCGGAATTCTGAGTAACAAGTCGTTACCTTCGAGGGTGACAGATGCCGTTGTGGACTCGAGCTGAATAAAAGGAGAAGTTTTACACAAGGAAGTAAAAAAGGGTGGTGAGTGACTCACTGTATCTTGGCGCACAGCCAGTATATTGGCTAGTGTGGGGAGGGCGGAGTATGGGTTCAGCCCGTCGTTCATGAGCAATGTGCGACCGTTGGTGATGGCTAGCAGATCCTGCGTTATGTAGTTCTCCATGTGGTTGAGCTTGAGCGTCAGCTTGCGTATCGAATGTATGTTGTCGGCGTGAGCCTGAAATCAGCAGTATTGGAAGAAAGTAGGGGGTGGTTCGTTTAGTGAGAATGTAATCAAGTATTATATGTATGTTTGACCCATTCAGCCAACCTGTTTAAGGCATTTGAGTTGATCGGTCAGGGGCATTTCATTCAGATTCTCCGGGAGCTTCTTCGTGTTTGTTAGGAAGCTGACCAGTTCGGAGTTAGTGAGATCCAGCTGTAGTATAGAGAGAGTGTGAATAGTGTAAATAGTTAGCCAAATGTGTAGGTGATAAGGTGGAAAGAGAAGCTATGATATCGTAAAAGCTACAAGAGCTTAAGAAGCGGGGCAACGGCCACCGTTAATAAGATTAACACGCTTCTAAAGATAGTAGATAAGTTTGATAAACAAGAGCTTCTAGGCTAACATGGCAATCTGAACGCCGAATTATTTCTTCTTTTTTGGTTTGGTTACCATACCGGATGTTGGAATCGGGTACAAATGGAATACGATTACTGGTGGCGTTCGCATAGTTAAATATATATCCGGATATATATCAATATGTCCGGATATTTTCAATTTTGGGAAAACCTTTTAATATATCCGGACATATTCGTATATATCCGGATATATTACTTTAAGGTTATATATCCGGACATATATGAATATATCCGGATATATATAATATATATCCTTCAGTGACCAAAGGATACCTAAAGTTCAATCTGCCCGGGGGTTTACCCCCCACTTTTCAGGGTCGGCGGGTAGCCTACCCCCTCCCCCTAAACAAAAATTTAGGTCGCCTACCCCCCCCCCCCCCCCCCCCTACTCGAAATTTTTGAGAAAATCGGCTTCAAAACCTCGATTTTGATGCTCATTTTTTGGCTGTGAGACTTTTTTTTCGAACAAACACGTTTTCTGGGTCAATTTTCTGGGTTAAAACCTGAAAAAAAACCGGTATATGTGATGTTTATACCATATAATAGAAGATTTTTTAAAGCAAAAACAAGTTTTTTTTGTGAAATTTTTTTCCTACCCCCCTTCCCACCCGACTTTACCCCCCACTTTTCGGGGGTGAGGGGGGTAATCTGAGATTTCAAAACTCTACCCCCACCCCCTGCAAAACGCCAAAAAACCCGGCCCACCCCTGAGTATAGTATACCAGAACTAGTATAGTATGTTATACTTAATGTAAATATAGTATAAATAGTAAATTAATTTGTTGATATCATTGCTGTTTTTTTCCCCCAGCTCATTCACGTTCGCGTTCGCCGGCGACATTGCGCTATTCTACCTCTTCCCGAGCGGCTGGCAGCTCGAATCGCCACCAAAGTTATCAGCAACGCACCTTCGGAGGTCATGATGATCGAACCGAGTATTCCGAGTACAATTATCGTCGCGGTGACGAACGGGAGAGCCGAACCGCCGGCTATAAACGTCGATCGGTGAGTCCGTCCGATTGGAATGCTTCGCGGCAGCCGCGCGCACAGGTCGGTCAGGATTGAAATGTTTCAGATTCAATTAAATTTTATTTGTCCCGATCGTTGGATTGGGTCTTGGGTTTACATAAGTGAAGAGCGATTGGAATTAAAAGTAACAGGTTGATCAATGATCGGAATAGTTACAAAAGTCAAAGATAAGTCGGATAAAAAAACAGTGACGGACGAATTAAATGCAGTAGTCACAATGAGACGAAATGAGATTGAAATGTTTAATCGAAATGAAGCCCACTGTTTCTCAGTTCAGCAGTTAACTTTTTATATGATGATTCTTCACAAACTCATGCACTCATACACGCATGGCTCATACACTCATTCACTCACCCACTCACCCACGCACAAACAATCGGTTAAACCTAGACGGGTTCAATTTTGCTTTTATTCGTAAAAATTCGGGAAGGGGGAGTGTCGTCGTGTCCAAACCCATCCCACTACTCCGGCGATTTTCAAATTGAAATTCTCGTTAAAGCAAGTTTTCAGAACCTAACCTTTTCACCTTCTATACAGCACACAAAACAAGAAAGTTTATCGTATTTGACAGGTTTTCTACCGCGGTCGTGGTAGGTATCAACCATCGAATCAATCATATCAACATCAACACGAAGGTTACGGCCATCCTTCATCATACGGTAATGGACGATCTCGTCAACAACAATTTATGCCGGTTGGTTTTATTGACTCAGGTCATCAGGCCTATCATTTTTTTGTAAAAAACGCTGAAAAGCAACTGAACATCAAAATGTTTGTTTCAACCTGAGAAATTTCGACTGACGGGGGAGGGTCGGGTCTAATTTTTTACTTATCCGTCCATCAAAGTGTGTGGTTACCCCCCCGACTGAGTATGAAATTAACCTCTTTTTAAACTGAATTTCTTCTTGACTCTGCAATAGGTACCTCACCTGGTAAAAACAGGGCCGAAGCGAAATTAAATAAAACATTTTTTTCAGAAACCCATACTAAAATCGACTCGAGCAGTGACAACCAAGGTTTCTTCCGGCTCTTCTTCCTCGAGCAGTTCCAGTTCGTCTACGGATTCAAGTGACGATGACAGCAGTTGGTCCGGCTGAACACTTATTAATTCATTTTCATATAAAATATTCTCAGTAATTCATTATCATAGAAAAAATATTCTCAAAGTCAAATCAAATCAAGTTTATTCAGTTGTTATACCATAATAGGAAAGTTGGATACCAAGTCACAAATAAAGTGAATGTGAATTAATGGTCATGTTTACGTATGACAATCACTGATCATCAACAATGTTCTTGAATTCACTGTGTCTCATCCCGGGGCTCGAACCAGGACCATCAGGGAGTGAGGCCGGCGCCTCCACCACTTGACAAGGGAAACTCAGCGTTTAATGAGTAACTTTTATCAAACATCAATTATCTTGTCGCCTGTCTAGTCAAGTGCGTAGAGCGCTTGTCTCGAACACTGATGGTCCTAAAATTGGAACCAGACACGAAGAAACACAGAACCTGATGCATTGCTTTATGTCATCTTCGTTCTAAAACAATCCAATACCCTTCAAGTTTAAAGGTAACATATTTTTTCTTCAGGTATATCGAACGCGCGGTCGAGTGACTCTGAGATGGATCTAGATCGAGAGTGCAAGCCGATAGGCAGTTTTATCAGAGATCGCCGAGCCATGGTCACTCAAATGATCAGAGCCGTCCGGGGCAGACAGCTCAAGAAACTCATGCCATCAAATTTGAAGGCTGGTGGAATTTTTTATTGGTTTTATCATTCTACTATGATTAGTGAAATGTTTTGTCCAGTCATCTGCGGAGTGCATTGTTTGATGTTCAATACTGATATTTCATACTGGATACTGATATCTACGCACCGTTTAATGCTGGTTATCTGTAGAGATAATTGAAACATGACTGTGCGTTTGGTTTATTTAGGGAGTAGTAGTCATTACGTGTGTATGAGGAATCTGATACGATAGTATTTCGTGGTTACGAAAAAATCGTGTATAATAGGATAATATGATACAGGGGTGGGCCGGGTTTTTTGGCGTTTTGAAGGGGATGGGGTGGGGGGTAGCCGACAGAAAATCCCATCCTACCCGACCTGTCCGAAAAGTGGGGGGGGGGGGGTAAGGTCGGGTAGGGGGGGGGGGGGGCTAGATTTTTTTCGCTTGTTTTTGCAAAAAAACATCTATTATAAGGTATAAACATCACATATACCGTTTTTTCAGGTTTTAACCAAGAAAATTGAGCCAGAAAACGTGTTTCTTCGAAAAAAAATTCTCACAGCCAGAAAAGTTTGAAAGATGAGCCTCAAAATCGAGGTTTTGAGGCCGATTTTCTCAAAAGTTTCGAGTAGGGCGGAGGGGGTAGGCGACCTAAATTTTTGTCTAGGGGGGAGGGGTAGGCTACCCGCCGACCCTGAAAAGCCCCCCCCCCCCCCCTGCGGCCCACCTCTGATATGTTATAACTTTTGTCTTTTTTATATCTATTAGATACCGAATAGCTGATTTAAAAATTTATTTTAGGGTTTACGACGAGATGATTTAGAGGAAAGATGCTACGACGAGTTGTCTATCATGTCGAAGAAGAGGATACGTGCATTACTTGCTGGTTGGTCAATAATTTAATCTGTCCTCGTAATTTTTTCCAGCATTTTTCTCTATTCATTTAGCATAACTCTGATCCTGATCAGTTATTTACTAATAAGCGAGAGAAGTCAAAATCTAAAATTACAATCGTTCAAATTGAAGGTCAATCGGTGGATGCTGATAAGTTAGTTCTGTTGTTCAGTCATCATTGTTTCCTCGAGTTTCAAAAAATGTTTTGAAATCAGTTCTTCTTTCCCAGTCGAAATCTTTCGTTTTCTCTCTTTCTCTCTCTTTTACTGAATTCTGAGCTCCGAATTCTTAATTCCGATTAGCTTGATGGAAAAAATCATGGATCAAGCGGTAATACCCGTGTTCATGCGCTCATAAGAATCATAAATTCATTGTTCATGTATTGCGTTTTCAATTAATTCATTTCACATAATATCGTTGTATCTATATAACAATAACTTTCAGGTCTGGATGCGTCCAGCAGCTCGTCAGACGAGCAATCAAGTACGACGGAGGAGGAAGTGGAGGAACCGATCAGAGACGAAACGATTGATGTCGAGGATGACGAGTAAGCGATCTTTTTCCTCGAAATTTTTTATTCCGTCATTGTGGCAGAGCCAGAATATAGCTCGGTCCAGGTTTCTTGTTATCAAAGATAAATTTTGTGTGCCGGTTACGACGTATGCAATGAAATAGGTGCAATTTTAATATGTTATTTGAATGTTATGTGGAAATTATATAATTAATTTCATGTCATCTTCAGTTTCGATTGATTTCAGATCATCTGCCACCGGTTCGGAAGATGTGGGTGAGGCCAAACCGACAGCACAAGAGGAGGTGCAAGGTTGATCAAACTGAATTATTTTTTTATGGTTCACAGTTCATGGGGCTGCTTGATTTTGACTTCTATTCGTGTTATTGAGTCTCATTATTCAATCTCATGTTGACCCCTACTCATCTCAATTATCAACCCGAATTCTCAACCGTCAGTCACTGGCTAATGCCAGTAGTTCTAATATATAGTAAAGTTGACTCAATGTGTACCTAATCATACACATTCCGTTACTGCAGTAATCTCATTTTCGCTATTAATTCTTTATCCTGTTGAATTGCGGTAACATTTAATTTAGACTCAGATTGAGTATCCACGTTGAATGAATTTACGATTCCAAGTAACCATTATCTCGATGTACGTCCATATTTCAGTGCAATCTATTTCGTCTTTGGAGGCTGCCAACGACAATGAAGAGGACTTGGAAGAGAACGATGATCCACTGGAAGGGGCCCATGAGGAACCGAGTGTGGATGATGATCGTACGGTGGCAGAGTCCATGCCCAAAGGCGTCAGTGTTCAGGCAAACAAGAAACAAAAGAAGGTGAATACCAAAGCACGAAGCATTACTTTTGTTTATGGTGTAAAACCGGCATGAAAATGTTTGGGGAGAATAGCGAAAATGAAGAAAATTGGTGTGAGAGCCACTGAAACGTATTTTTTAAAGTATTTTCCTCTAATTTCCGATAAATTTTGACTTGACTCGACTTGAACCGAAAAGTAAGTTTTTTTTAAGTTTAAGTCGCAAATTTTGATAGTTGAAAATCGATGTGCGGGCCACTGAAACGTCAATTTTTCAAGTACCTTTTTGATGCATTTTGGTAAATTTTGACTTTTATTTTTTTATTCTACAAGTTTGAATAGCATTTTACTAGTTAATTTGTTGCGATTTATTTCTACTAGTTGAATACCCGTTGCCAGCAACGTATGATCGAGTTTTATAGGAACCGAAGCTTCACGGGAAATCATGAGATGCATATACTAAACCCGTTGATTTATTCTTTTTTTTCCTGTTTAGACAAAAATTGCATTCTGTGGCATTTACCCGACCCGTAAATTTTTTATATCATCTAATATCGGAAACTACATCAGTTGAAAATTAAGATAGATTCTTCGTACTGTTCAGCAACACAATCCTGTGTTTGAATAGGTACATGACAGTTATGTAATTGAATGGAAGAGGCAAAGGAATTGATTACAGTAGTTTTATTTTTTCTACTCATCCCGTGAAACATCTCATAAAATTGAGATAAATATTCAAACAAAAATCGTGATCAATGACTCAACCATCACGTCCCAATATTGCTCATCCATTCCGAAAAACTCCATTCGTCCCGTTAAAACGTCCGAAAATAATTTTTAACTGTGACCAGATCCAAAAATTAAAAGTGAAGATAAACTGAACTAACACAACCCTATCCAAAGATTAATTGGTTCAAATATGTATTTTTTGCTACCTCAGTATTTTTCGGATTCGTATCGGCGATTGAGCTGAAAATAATGAAAAAAAACATATTTTTAGAGCCCGTTGTACTTGTGGCAAAGGCAAAAATATTTGATCTGTGATGAAATGGCTTGACACGACTTTTGATTGATGTTTTCAGTTAGCAATTATGTAACAGCTCAGACGGTTTATTATGTACGTTCAGCAGTACAGTAGATTTCCTGAAGTAGCACAAAGTACATTCAGTATAATTAGTTTATTTGAACACCTTACTAAAAAACCCTAATAAAAATTCAATCATCTCGTTTAATTAATTACTGTTTTGAAAAAAAAATTTTACCCACCCGACGGATGAGCTAAACCTCCAAAGGTAGGGGAATTTTAACAAAGAGGGGGAATTGGCAGTTTTCAGGTCATTTTACCTACACCTTATCAACAGCAGGAACAAATTCTGCTTCTTGAAAACGTCAAAGAGGGGGAATTCCACTTTTTCCACCCCTTCTCGTCCGCTACTGATAAAGATCAATTGAACCAACCCAACGTGATCCAAAGATAATTCTCTCTGATACCGAGAAGAATGTCCCTTTATTGCAAAGAAAACAAACGTCATCCATTGAGTTGTTAATTTAATTCATCGAAAATGAAACGTTTTGTATACCCGTTGCCGGCAACTGTGAATCAAGTTCTACAGACAACCATGTACTTCAGTTAAACAGTAAGATAATTTCTCCTTCCATGTACAGCCACACAACCGGTTGTTTGAGTAAATACAGTAGGTACATACATACGTACTGTACGTACATATGTAGATACAAGTCAGTTATGAAGTTGAGTAGAATAAGCAAAGTATAAAACGGTTCATTCAAAAACTTACCACAGCTGAATATTTTTAATTTCTCACTCATCTTGTTAAACGTCTCACTTAGCACACCAGACAGAAAAATATCAAAAAACCTTACCATCAGGGATTCAACGTCACCTTAGGAACACCTCATTAACAGGAAATCATTATTTATCATGGTTTCCCAATTTTAGACAAAAATTGCATTCTGTTGGATTTACCTGACCCGTTGAAATTAAGTTTATCATTAAATATTTGAACCTACTTCATTTGGACAGTGAGGTAGATTATCCTTTTTTATTCAACAGAACCCGTTGTTTGAGTATACAGGGTGGGGCAAAAGTAACTATAAACTTGTTGGAGGCCAATTTCTCAAAAATAAATTATTGAGTGTACATGTATGATGTTATTAGCAATATTCACGTTATAATACCTGAAAACCCCGATTCTGATGTCTATTTGACCGTGTCTTGAGTTATTTTCAATTTAAAACTGAATTTCAGTCTTTTCATGGTTTTCCTCTTTTTAACGTCTTTAATTGACCTCATGGTCTAATCAAAATTCTCAATAAAGGATAAGAAGTGTGTAACAATCCATAATCCGATCCGGTAATGCAGTTCCCGACTCCGCGAATATTTACATCACCTCAATTTAGTCAGTCAGTCAAACTAAAAAAATATTACGACTGTCTGGCGATTATGTCAAACTATAGTCGGTCAGCCGCTATGTTAGGTATCAAGCTATAGGCTAGCGTAGTGAGTGATGCCATCCGGGTAAGCCAGTTCCCTACTCCGCAAATGTTTACGGGATCGTAATTTAGTCAGTCAGTCAATCTGTCAAATAGTCGGTCAGCCGTTATGCAGAAAATATTAAACGACAACCATGAAAATGAAGAAAATTCTCTCTGATACTGCTACCGAGAAGAATGTCCCTTTATTGCGAAGAAAACAAACGTCATCCATTGGATTGTTGATGTAATTAATCGAACATGAAACGTTCTGTATACCCACCCGTTGCCGGCAACTGTGAAACAAGTTATACAGAAACCATCCAGTTAAAGGAAATCAAGGGATAAAAATCTTAATCGTTGGTTATATCTTAGACCGACCCGACCCGTATAATATACTAAATAAGTTATTTCATCAAATACTTGAAATTACATTACTTCAGTTGAACAGTAAGGGAATTTTTCCTTCCATGCACAGCCACACAAACGTCTCAATTGAAACAAATGGAAGATAAATATTCGAACAAACATTAGATTGAATGATTCAATCATCAAAAATTATAGCAGCATCGTTATCCATCAAAATGTGTGAAAAAATATGTAAAATATATCGAAATTTCTCGCATAAGAAAACTTTAAACGACAACCATAAAAATGAAGAGAATAAAGAATCGAACTTTGCAACTAACTCGGCGCGTTGAACGACTACGCTACTTAACCGTTGCTAAAAAGTGGAATTTCTTACCTTATAAAGCTCATACCGCTGCTGTCAAAATCAGTTCCACAGTTGACAGTAGTGTTAGGGCGCGTTCAGAGCCGTCTTGTGAGTTTCTCAAGAAATTTTTGGTAGCAGATGACCATTGGGAAACTTCCAAAATTAAATTATTCAGCCGTTCTATAAACTTTTAAAAAAATTCAAGGTAAATAATCGAATTTAGGGAACAACTTTCATGCAGGATGGAACTTCAATTATGAGTTTTCCGGTTGATCATCCGCGACTCAAATTTTACCAAGCATTTTGCCTGTTCATGCAGAACTGAAACTTTTGGACAAGCATACATACATACATACACGACCCAAAAATTTTCGTTGTCAAATTTATATATAGATTTATCATGTTTATTGTTTTTCAATAGCAGAAGCCACGTCACCGTCGGCTTCGTGATCTCGAAGAGGGTGAAGTCGATGACAGCGGGACAAACGGGGAAGAAGACGACGCTTCCACTTCAGGTGATTGCCATGAAATGAGTAAAAACTTGATTTTTATGTATTTTTCTGAGTTTTTTTTACTTAAATTTTGCTTTTATTCAGGTTATCTTTATAAAATGAGTAGAAACTCAATATTCATTATTATTTTTTCGAATTTTTTGTAATTTTCATTTTTGCTTCGCTATCGCTAGACGCTAAATAACGTGAAGTGTTGAACTTTTTCAGAGCCAATTTGAATCTTAGAAAAAAAGTTCCTCGAGTCACAAAATTACTCAAGTGGGTTTTTTGAATTCATCGTTGATTTGCTTTTTCAGGTGAGGCATCCAGCCAAGAATCGGACGCGCCGCCATCCGATGATGAACAGAAAGAGAATGACGATATTGAAATGGTGGGTGTTTTTAATAAACTTGATAAAATATTTTTTTAATTTTGAATCATTAATATTCATAATGTAACGTTTCATAGTGGAATATAAATGGGAAATGTTTCTTTTTTAACGTCCTAGAATAATTGTAAAATTTAAATAAAAAACGTTTTGTTCTCCTCACTCAGGAAAACGATAACTTTTTAGTGTTTTTACAAAACGTTTTTAATGAAGTTCAGTCTGGTACATAATATTAATTATTTTGTACAAGAACCTAAACCTAAAAAACCTTTCATAAACCTAAAGAAACCTTTCATAAACCCCGATAAACTTTTCAGGTTTCCTCTGAAGAGAACGCTGCCAGCAGCGGCCGTCAGTCGAAAGAGCCACCAGCTGACGATATCGGACCCGAGACTTTAGCCGGAACTCCGGCGAGTTCGAAAGAGTCAACTGCTGAAAATGCGGCCGCAACGTCCGAGTTATTGTCAATGTCAACACTTGAATCGGAGATGGCTGCACTGCCGGGTCTGATAGATACCGAATCCGTTGATATCGATTTGGAAACTGCGAAACAGGTTGGGGTTTTCTTCGTTTTTTCGGGTAATACCTGTTGAATAGTACGAAGAGTGGGTACTTAAACAATGACACATGTTCGATCAGTTAGACGGTCAGCCATCCAGTCAGTCAATCAGTCATTCACTCAGTGTCTGTCAGGTATTCAGTCAGTAAGTCAGTAAGTCAGTCAAACCATACTGACTTCGTCTTCAGTCTTCGCACCCCGATCTGAACCTCGATCAAAACAGACGGCAATAGTTTTTTATGCTTATGCTTTCGATCTGTATCAACAATCATTATGAGAGTGAGAGTGAGACAGGAATAGTGTTTGTTGTTGTCCGTAATTGTATATATTGCAGGTA
Organism: Daptonema setosum; assembly: GCA_964036265.1. Classification (NCBI taxonomy): domain Eukaryota; kingdom Metazoa; phylum Nematoda; class Chromadorea; order Monhysterida; family Xyalidae; genus Daptonema; species Daptonema setosum. Next base: position 1,208,686 of record OZ038444.1, read on the forward strand.
TTAACGGACATTGTGAATCGAGTGTGCGGCAAGATGTGCACGGGTGGTCAGACGGCTGATCACGTGGGCAAAGTGTATGATGACGTCTTCCAACCGACCGATGCGGCTGCTGCTGAGTCGGCGAATTTACAGGTTCGGGTTTTATTCAGGTTTTTCACAATAATAGCAACGAGAAATTGCAAGTCACAGAGTGAAATAACGGACATTCCGATATGTCAATCACGAAGATGGAACTGAGCTGAATGAATATTCGTTTACAGAAAAGATTACTGACCGGGTAAGTTTGCGGTGACAATTTAAAAGTGGATCGAAGATATTCGATGAAGAACTGTCTTTTAGGACTATTTTCTTCATTTCCCCGTGAAAGAGTAGCACATTATTTTTCAAAAACGATTAGCTTCTGATTACAATCTTGACGATAGAAAACTCAGCTGTTTTGAGAATTCAAATAAGCTCACACCTTCTGAGTATGAGTTCGAGTCAACCATTTTTTCATAACGCCCACAGACCACATTGGTCAGGCAGTGAAGCAACATACTGTACTTTATTTATTTTTATTTTTTTTATTAATTAATTTATTTATTTGTCTCGATCATTGGGTCAGGAATACATACAAGGAAAGTAATCGGGAAAAGTAATAGGTTGATCGGAAAAGCAATAAATTACAAGTATTAGTCACATAAAGAATGAGTCACATAAAGAATGAATAACTTAAAGCATACTTGTTACATTGATTTAGATTTTTGCAGCGATCTGTTTACTCACTGGCGGAGATACCTGAAACGGACAAGGACTACTTCATACGGGTGGCCGAGCAGCGTATGCGACGACGAATTCAGATGCGACAGCTGCAGCGTGTAGAAAAAGAGGTACATTTTCAGTCAACTAGACGACACGGAAAATGATCAATCAGTCGGGATGTTGCGTGAAAATATAAAGTGAAATGAAACAAAAATAATTATCGGAGAAAATGAAAGCGATGACATGTAAATCGAATAATGTGATTCTTAAGTTGATTTATTGAGTAACGGTTTGTGAACTAGTTATGAACTAACTTCATGGCGGGAGTGGGGGGATGGTTGGTCAGCCGGAAATTCCGTCTCTGACTATCGTATTCAGGGGTCAACAATGGCTGGGTCTGGCTGGGTCTGGCTTGGTCTGGGTGCGAGCTGCGAGCAAGGATTTCGGTGGAGTGCGAGCAGATGGGGGAGGGAAAGAAAAAGAAAGAAAGGGAAAGGAGAGAAGAAAAGAAGAAAAAAAGAAAAGAGAGAAAGAAAATTTTTCTTCCGAATTTCAAACATTCGGGTTCGATCAATTAGGGCGAGCGCAAAATTGTGCGAGCACAAAATTGTGCAACTAACATACACTTGAATAATTTGAACTGATCAACTGGCGCGCGCACTTTGAAACGGTTCCGTATCATCGCAACCCAAACCTTTATATACAGTAGTAGCTCGGTGAGTAAGAGCAGCTCATATTTTCTATTGTAATTTTAGTGTTATTCACTACATAATTTATGCTCGCACGTCTGACATCTTTCTTGAGTCAGCGTTTAACTGAAGCCAAAATTGTTAGTTGTTCTTCAATAATATTTCCAATAGCCTTCTAATAGCCTGCCGCTTTTCAGCTATGTTTCTACAAAACAGTGGGCTTTAAAACGCAAAAATTGTGGCGCTGAGCGCCGCTCAGCCTGTCAATTTTCAGACATGTCTTTAATACAAATCAGCGGACTTTAAAATGCTGAAAGTTTGGCGCTGCGCGCCATCCAGGCAGTCAGTTTTCAGAGGTGTTTCTAATACAAACATGTGGTATTTAAATTTCAGAAATTTCGGTGCTTCGCGGCACTCAGCCTGCCACTTTTCAGATATGTTTCTAATACAAAACAGTGGGCTTAAGAATGCAGAAATTATGGCACTCCGCGACGCTCAGCCTGCAATTTTCAGACATGTCTCTAATAAAAATCAGCGGGCTTTAAAACGCTGAAAGTTTGGCGCTGCGCGCCACTCAGGCATTCAATTTCCAGATGTGTTTCTAATAAAAACGAGGGGTTTTTAAACTTCAGAAATTTCGGTGCTTCGCGGCACTCAGCCTGCCACTTTTCAGATATGTTTCTAATACAAAACAGTGGGCTTCAAAATGCAGAAATTATGGCGCTACGCGACGCTCAGCCTGCAATTTTCAGACATGTCTCTAATACAAATCAGCGGGCATTAAAACGCTGAAAGTTTGGCGCTGCGCACCACTCAGGCAGTCAGTTTCCAGATGTGTTTCTAATACAAACCAGGGGTCTTTAAATTTCAGAAATTTTGGCGCTGCGCGCCGCTCAGCCTGCCACATTTCAGGCAAGTCTCTAATACAAATCAGCGGGCTTTAAAAAGCTGAATGTTTGGTGCTGCGCGCCACTTAGCCTGCCAGTTTTCAGATAAGATTCTTATTTAAATATCAACCTAGGTGACAATATCAACTACTAAGTTAATAATTCATTGTTTTATCACGATTTCTCCAGTATAACGCAAGAAAACCAGCAGATGGAGTATATGCGTGAATTTGGGGTTGTTTTTTGCTAAAACTGATTTTTATGGCGTTTTGTGAGTTTGGGGTGCGAGCAGGCTTTTGAGACCCAGACCCAGCCAGAATCCAATCCATTGTTGACCCCTGATCGTATTGTTGTAACGGATTTTTTCTCACCCAATATGCTCGAATCATTTTTCAAAAGACAAAACTATATTTTCAGCCCTCAGCCGAAGACGCAACAGAAAATGACAATGAAAATCCTCCGACTGCTTCCAAATCGGTCGATTTCGGTCTGGGCCAGTTCGTGTCGGTGATATCGGCGCCACCACCACCACCCGATCTGTCCGATCCGACTCTGATCGGTGTCGAACCTATCACCGAGTACGAGAATCGTTCGGATGCTGACGATGGTGAGTTGAGTTTGAGCTTTTTATAGCTGGGTCATGGTTTCTTGTCATTGAAATTAATTAAAGTTTTTCATGAACTAGACTAACATGATGTTAAAAAGACTTTTTTCTGAAATTTTCTCACTCAGTCAGTCACTCACTCACTCACTCACCCAGTCACTCACTCACTCACTCACTCACTCACTCACTCACTCACTCACTCACTCACTCACTCACTCACTCACTCACTCACTCACTCACTCACTCACTCGAATGCGCGTAGTAAACTCACTTCAGCGGATTCACGTTCTCCACAATTGACTCATACACTCACTTAAATTATCCGTTTTTCAGAAGACCGCGTGGGTTCACCGGACAACTACAAGGCGCTGCGCAGGGATGCACCACTTAAACCGGTTATTTTACCGTCATTGTCACTGATTAACGGACCATTAGCGGACGAGAAGGTGTGAGGAAAGTAAAATTTCCTCCTCTTTGGCAGTTTCAAAGAGTATACTTTGTTCTTGAAGGTGTAGGTAAAAAGACCTGAAAACTGCTGATTCCCATCTTTTTGACAAAATCCCCTTCCCTTCGGAAACTTGGCTCGTCCGCCGCCAGTGTTACGGACCACTTATGTTCTTCCATTTCTTCGAAAAAGTCGACGACCTGTCCGAGTACTTTATTAATGAAAATTTAAAACAATATGAAATTGAGAAAAGCTATGGTGATTAGTGAAAGAACTCGTTTCCATGATTTCGGATTTTGACGTTAATGAAATATTTGTATTATTCCAGGGTCTCAAATCGGCAACCGCGGATATCGCCGTGGACGATGTGGAAACGGACAGTGAAGGCCCGGATGGTTACGATACGGGTGATGAGAAACAGTTCGCGTTGAGCTCATCTGGCGAAGATGACAATCAGGACGAGCGGGTTGGTATTTTTTCTTCTTCCATAATGTAATTCAGGGTATGTAAAAACAAGGAAAAAATCGGGTCTATTGTTTTTTTCGGGTTTATTAGTTGAAACATTTTGAATAATTGGTGATTGGACCTGTAAGTTTTTTTATAACTACAATTATGTCCTTTCAAATTTTTTTGTTTTGTAGGTAAGGTTTGAAGAAACATAAGATAGAAGATGAAACAAGGTAAAAAAACAATTGACCTTTTTGTTTTATTCGACATATCCTTATGTAATTGTAATGATTTATTCATTCATTCGTTACCCGTTGTTTTTATTCTGAGCATTACGCAACGACTAAATTGTTAGTTATTTGTGTGTTTTCTCTATCCGCATTAAAGGCAATAAAATAACTGAAACTGTATAATGATTATCCACCAACATGTTCTAGTATTTTAAACTTTTAGTGATTTTTAATAGCTTCATAATTCTTCCAGGCTGATGCATCGTCATCATCTTCCTCGTCATCGGACAGTGAAGACAGCGATGACGAAAAACCGGGAACTGAAGAAGCAAAAGAGGCTCTAGAAGAGAAAAACATTCAACCTACCGAACAGTTCAAAGGTTGCTGCTACTCGCTTCGGATATACAATTTTGTAGAGAAGTTTCTAGATTCATAATGTGAAATCCAATTTTTTCTTGTTGGTTTTTTTCAGATTTATTTTCAGATTTCCAAGTATTTTAAGTAATCATTTCTTAAAGAAAGTATGCAAAAGAAAACGAACAGTCTGTTCAGTGTCCATCATTAACAAACAAGTCGAAAGATTTCTCTACCTTAGTAATTATTTATTCTTCAACTTCAACTTTTATTCAGTGTTTGCACCATAATGGCAACGAGGAATACCAAGCCACATAGTGAAATAACGGTCATTTCCAAAAAGTTATTTTTTATTTATCTATTTTTCAGATTATTTTGCGGATCTCCGTGAGCAGTCCGAGGAGGAGGCCGTTTCGGATGAGGAGGAGCGGGAGCCGGTTGAGTTTGGACCTGCTCCCCGACCGTATGACCTGGTGCCTGATGAAGCGGAGGAGGGAGAGGTCGAAAGTGACCAAGAAGGTAACTAGTTGTTGTACTCTACGTTTATAATTTTTGTCCATTTTATTCGTTTCAATCATAAAATTTGAACCCTCCTTTAGTTGTTTTCGTTTAATAGAAAGTGTTGATTACTATTAACGTTTTCTTCTAACAGTTTAAAGAAAATGTCACATTCTCATTCGACGAGAAAAGATACAGGTTATCGGGAGCCTCGTTTCTTCTGTCCATAAACTAGCAAATGCATTTCTCTGGTCTTCAGAATCGGTGAAACCACAGGGTGATCCGGGTGCCAGCCGAAATGCGGATCAACCCGATGTTTCAAGTGAGAACGCGGATGTTTCAGTCAATGTGGATGATGAAGAGAAGGCATCATCCGATGATGGCGAACTATCGTCGGTTGGCAGTATTGAGGGTGTGCAGGAGGAACAAGGTGAGGAGATCGATCAGTTTCAATTTCAAAATGTTGTATTTTTTTTGAATGCTAACATCCATAATTAATTGAAATCGTTCATTCCGTATATTTCGAAGTCCTATTTACTTAAATAAATAAAACTTTATGTCGTAATATAACCGCGTCAGTTTGGCTTGTTCCAATTTACTTGATTGCGCTACGACTTACTTGTTATCGTTTTTTTTGTGCCATCCCATTTCGTCTTGATGAAACAAACAGTTACTCGACTGAAGGTAATGAAGTAAGAAGTTACAGTAACTCATATAGTCACTAATTTTTACGTTACCAATTTCAGAAGTACCGGAAAACGAAGGCATCCTGGAGGCCGACCTGCAGCCAGAAGACGACGAGATCTTTGGTGGCGCTGCCAGCTTCACTGAAATCATGCTGAAGAAACGGTTAGTCGGAACTTAGAAAATAAATCTAAAAATGTTACGTATTCAGTTATTTTGCCATAATAGCAAAGTCGGATGCCAAATCACAAAATAAAGTATCGATCACTAATGGTCTGAACTGCAAGGTGAATCGGAAAATCAGTGTTCTTAGTTTCCTCCAATAGTTCGAATAAAAGAAAAAAAATATAGCCATCAGCCAATTTTTTTCTCATTTGTTAAGAACCCATTTGAACTCTTCTACGTCAAATTGCCCGTGCTTCCTTTTTCGGCAAAAAAAACTTGGTTTGGATCATGAATTCCTGAAAGTAAAAACGTTTTTTTACTTTTTGGAACATTTTTTTCTTTTTTCCAGACAAGAAGAAGAAGCGGAAGCTCAAGCCGAAGCGGAGATGGAGAAGGCCAAGCACGATGCACTGGAGACGGAACGACGTAAGATGTTCCTCACCATGCCCGAGATTGACATCAACGCTGACGATATCGTGGACGATGATGAACTGGAACGGTTCGTCGATTGATTATGATTTGATTTGGTAATTTTGTCTGAGTTTTTTTTGGTTTTTTGTTGTTGTTTTTTTAATTTTATTGTGAACTGTAAGTTGTGAGTTTTTTCAAATGAACATGGAGGGTTCATTTAAACTCGATATTCAAATACATTTCTCGATCTGTTTCATAAGTCTTTTTCTCGTGGAATTTTCCGTGGTGAGGTTCACCACAATGTTGTTCGTAGGTGTAATCTTTGCTGTTTCGTCGAAACTCGAGGTGACTATGGGATTGTCAATCGCGCACAAGTGTGAAAAAAACTGATGAGTTATAGTAAATTTACATTTCCTAAATTTTTTCCTCAATGAACTATAAATCAAATTTCTCTCTTCTCAAATAGTTATTATGGTTTTTCTTTTCTTCCATAATGTAATTTAATACTTTATTTTTTATTCTGCACATTACGTCACGACTAACTTGTTAGTCATTTTCTGTGCCCTCTATATTTCCTTAAATGGCAATAAACTCTTGGATTGGATTGGATAAACTCTGATTCGGTTAACTGTGATTATCTTGTTTCAGATACGACAGTGATTCGTCGGATGGCGGTGAATACTCGGATATGCCACCGGGCATGGAAGCGGATGGTCAGGCTCGCAGGTACAAACCACCCGATCCCATGAGGAAGATTACTGTCGATCTGCCGCAGGAGCCTGGAAGTTGGTGCCGTACTGATAATTGAACTTGAACTTTTATTCAATGATATTCATTGTGAATCGGATGACCGTTATTTCACTATTTGTGACTTGGTATCCTACTTTGCTATGATGGCATAAAAACAGAATAAGTTTGAAAAACTGAATTCAGTGTTCTCACCATAATGGCAACGAGGAATACCACGTCACAAAGTGAAACAACGGTCATTCCTAAATTACAATCACGGAATTACAATTACTGATAATTGATGTCGTTGTAGTCAATTTCATAGATGCCGTAACTATTGTTCCGAATAAAACTAAGAGTTTTCTTCCTTATTGAGTGGTGACTAATTTCATGTTCTGAGCATGTAAATTATGCGGTAATTATACTCATGTGGATTTTGGCTGTTTCAGATCTTGGTTTCGAGGCGAAGTTTTGTTTGAAAATACTCGTTTGGTCTACTGCTTTCATTCTTAAAAAATTACAAATAAATTAAAAAAGTTGTAGTTGTAAATCATTTAAACTCCAAATTTAAATAGAACGTTTGTCGCTTCCCTTGTCAAGTGGTTAAAACGCCGGCCTCGCATGCCGATGGTCCTGGCTCGACCCCCCCCCCGGGTTGAGACACAGCGCATTCAAAAACATTGCTGATGATCAGTGATTGTCATTTGTAAAACGGATGACCGTTGATTTCACTATTTGTGACTTGGTATCCTACTTTGCTATTATGGCATAACAACTGCATAAATTCGATTAGATTTGATTTGCAGCGTCCACCGATCCATTACCTCGCCGCCGCACCACCGTGATGCCCGTCCTGCAGCTCTACAAACAGCTGAAAGCCGAGAGGGAGGCGCGCCTGAATCAGAAGGCACCCAAAGTTGGTTTTATTGGTACGAGAGTGGAGGAAAACCATTTTTGGTTGCGGACTTTGGAAATGGTAAAAATCGTATTCAAATAAGAAAAGATCCACGAGCAATGGACAATGTTCATTGGTTCGTTACACTAGCGGACGAGGAGGGGGGGAAGTGGAATTTCCCCTTTTTGTCGAGTTCAAAACTCAGAATCAGTTTCTTAAGAGGTAAGTAAAATGGCCTAACTTCTGCCAATTTCCTCTCTTTTGATGAAATTCTCCTCCCTTTGGAGATTTGGTTCTGCCATTGGTTCGATTGATTCTGACTGGTTGGTTGGTTGGCTAGGCCCTCAATTCACAACAATGGTGAACCACATACGGTGAGGGATAATGGTGTTTGGCATTTTGTCCTGCTCCTTTGTCTTACCCGTACGCTGACCGCCACCACCTAACCCAGCAGCCAAGAGACGAACTTGGGACCTGGCGATCCTAGGTCTAACACTCAACCAACTAAGCTTGGCGGCCGGTATTGATTCTGACTGATTGCGTACGGTAATGGACGTATGTTTGAGTTGAGAGAACTTATCAAAAGGTATTCGACTGAAAATCGTATTACATATAAATCCGCAATTTTCACCATTTACCATTATCGTCATCACAGCTCAACTACACGACTAATTTTACGTTTTAGTTACTGTTACAATTTTTAGCATTTATTCAACCAAATCAGGGTTAGAAAAAAATCGGCTAATTTTTTTATTTACCAAACCCTGAGTCAAACCAACATACCCTTTTCAGGTGTACGGCGTTAACCTACGCGCCGAGGAGCAACAGGCCCTTGACGAGGAACGCAAACGCGCTGCTGGCCAGAAGAAACTGCAGGAGATACTGGACAAGCCCGTGGGTCCAGAGCTGCCACCGCCCGATCTCATCTCGGAATATCCGCCCAACGAACCGAAACCCAAGAAACTCCCGCGTCCGCGCATACCGAGTTCCTGTTGGTCATCTTTTTCATTGTTCATTTTTATAATTATTATTTTTGGTTTCAGAGTTTTCATGAGAAACATTGCACATGCCTGCCTTTTCGTGCCTTTTCTGTCTACCTCTAATTGACAAACCAAACTTGCAGATCAAACTCACTATTTTTCCAAACTCATTCATTATAATGTTTGACTGTTTGTTTGTAGTACCAGCACCACCACCGGCTCCCGTGCTCACGGCACCAACGATAGTCGATGCTGCCGAGGTTAGTGGAATCAAACTTATTCTTTATCCATAAACTCAAAGTAGTTGTGGTTGTCTAGTACTCATGGGTTGTGTGGAGGTGACCGCAGGCTCAAACGATGTGCCACTCAGCTGTTATCTTAACTGCCAAAATTCCTTCAGGTGGGGCCGACCACGGTGATTATATTTGCCTATTTTTCAGTGATAAGCCTTTTCAACGTTGATTTTCAGCCACCACCAATTAAGAAGAAGAAGCCGAAGTCAGACAAGGACAAGGTCCTGACACCGGAGTTTCTGGCTGACCTGGAAAAGCAGAAACAGAAACACGCTGACGAGATGGCTAAACGCCGGCAGCAACTCGCTGAATTGCAGGTTTTTGAATTTTCAAATTTGGCGCCAAATCTACGTTTAAATCCTCTTAGTGAATAGTTGTTGGAATATACACAGCCTAGAAAACTGTGTGTATATCCAATACATAGTACACGGCGTAGAAACCCGTGTGTGTTATCAGATACATTCAGCTTGGGTTACTGAATTCGTGTACAGTGTGTGGTGAGCGTGTGCGCCACAACTGTAGTATAGTCAATTGAACGAACGATTAGTGTCGGTGTTCCATAGCTCAGAGGTAGAGCATTGGCCTTGATAGCCATACGTGCCAGGTTCGAATCCTGGTGGAACAAAGCCACATTTTTCGTTCTGACAATAGTTGTGCTTTGCTTGATTCTAGCTGATCACCAGTTTTGTAGTCACATGTTGTCAGATTTCTCGTGATTTAATGAATAGAAGGTTTCCGAATTCCAAATATTCTTATTAAGTCTAGCTAGCGTAAATTCTCAGTTGCTCAAGTTCTCAAATGCTGACATCTGAAGAAAACAATTAAGATTATTCGTTTGCATCGTGTTTTCAGAAGAAACGCGAAGATATGGTACGACGCGAGAAGGAGACCTCCGAACAGTTGTTGCTGACCAGAAGACTGGGTGGTGCACTCGAAACCGTGTCCGATGAAGAAAGGGAGAAGAAACGAAAGAAAGGTTGGAAAGTACTTTCGTAGACTATTTGTTTGTTTGTTTATTCGCTTGTTTATTTGTTTGTATGTTTATTTGTTTGTTTGTTTGTATGTTTATTTGTTTGTTTGTTTGTTTGTTTGTTTGTTTGTATGTTTGTTTGTAATGGCCCTCAATTCACAATTTCGATGAACAACATACGGTGAGGGAAGGTTTGTTTGGGACTTGTCCGGCTCTCACCAGGAGACGGCTCGGCTTGCCACTCCCGCCTCAGAGTTGGCTCCAAAGCTCGGGCACGATTATCAGTGGTAATCGCATGTGTTGTATTTCCGTTGGACAAGCATATGCACCGCACCCCCTCCCCGAAATCAAAATTAATTTCACCCTCCACACCCGAGGTAAAAATTGAGTGGTTCATAGCCTTGTAGATGAGTAACTATTTTTTTTCACTAGAAAAACATTATTCAATTAATTCCGGGTCATCTTTGCAGGCAAATCCAAACGCAAGTCGACGCCTGATTCAGACGAGGGTGACGATGACTGTCAGCCAGTTGACTCACTTCCACCCGAGCCATCCGTATCAGCACCTGTCGTCGCCAAACGTCCGAAAGGTTAGACTCTCTTGAGTAAACTGATGATTGTTCGTCGCCATAAACCCTCTTTGATTCATTGTTCCATGGAATTCTTCTTTTACTGTGAGATGAAAACGTTACAGAAAAACAATTTCGGCGTTGAGTCCGATTGTTATGTAAAAACTATTTTTTTCCTCGTAAATTTCAACGCGCGCAAAAATTGTTTCTGAATTCAAATTGCACGCCTAAAACTTTCCTGAGTAACAATAAACCTTGGATGTTTTTTCAGGAGCGTGTGATGATCTGCCATCGTACAACCCAGAGCCTCCACCGGAGATTGATCTGGCCACACCACAATCCAGCAAACAGGCTTTCCTCAAGTCAGTGGGATTGGCGACGCCTTCCACCAGTGAACCGGCTAAGCCCAAGCCTGTGCCTGCCCAGGTTTGTTGTTGTTGTGGTTGTTGTTGTGGTTGTGGTTGTTGTTGTTGTTGTTGTTGTTGTTGTTGTTGTTGTTGTTGTTGTTGTTGTCGTCGTTGTTGTTGTTGTTGTTGTTGTTTTGTTGTTGTTATTGTTGTTCTTTGTTGTTGTTGTTTTTATTGTTGTTATTATTATTATTGTTGTTGTTGATGTTGTGGTTGTTGTTGTTGTTGTTGTTGTTGTTGTTGTTGTTGTTGTTGTTGTTGTTGTTGATGATTATGAAAGTAAGTAATTCCTAGCAGTGGTGGGCAGCGAATTTGGCCAAAATGGCGTTACGGTCATACACTTTTTCAAAAATCGGTCTTACGGTCAGGCACCCTCCCGGGTTTCGATTTTGGGGGGGGGGGCATGACGGTCAACATTAAATGAAGTCGAATTTTTAACTCAAAAACATCAGTAATGGCTCGAAATAATGACCGAAATTTCGGCATTTTGAAAGCCGCTGATTTGTATAAGAAACATAACAGAAAATTGACAGACTGAGTGCGCGCGGCGCCGAAATTTTGGCATTTTGAAGCCCGCTGATTTGTATTAGAAACATATCTGAAACCTGACAGGCTGAATAGCGCGTAGCGCTGAATTTTTTTGCATTTTGAAGTTCGTTGAATAGTATTAGAAACGTATCTGAAAACTGACAGGCTGAGTGGCGCACAGCGTCAAAACTTAAGCATTTTGAAGCCCGCCGATTTGTATAAGAAACATATCTGAAAACTGACAGGCTGACTGGCGCGCAGCGCCGAAATTTAGGCATTTGAAGCGCGCTGATTTGTATTAGAAACATATCTGAAAACTGACAGGTTGACTTGCGCGCAGCGCCGAAATTTTGGCATTTTGAAGCCCGCTGATTTGTATTAGAAACTTATTTGAAACCTGACAAACTGAGTGGCGCGTAGCGCCGAAATTTTGGCATTTGAAGCGCGCTGATTTGTATTGGAAACATATCTGAAAACTGACAGGCTGAGTGGTGCACAGCGTCGAGACTTAAGCATTTTGAAGCCCGCTGATTCGTATAGGAAACATATCTGAAAACTGCCAGGCTGACTGGCGCGCAGCGCCGAAATTTTAACATTTGAAGTGCGCTGATTTGTATTAGAAACATATCTGAAAACTGGCAGGCTGAGTGGTGCACAGCTCCGAAATCTTAGCATCTGAAGCCCGTTGATTAGTATTGGAAACATAGCTGAAAAGTGACAGGCTGAGTTGCGCCCAGCGCCGAAATTTTTGCATTTTGAAGCCCGCAGATTTGTATCAGAAAGATCTGAAAACTGACAAGTTGAGTGCACAGCATCGAAACTTCAGCATTTAGCCCACTGATTTGTATTAGAAACGTATCTAGTGGCGCGCAGTGTTGGTTGATAATACAGTACTGAGTATATCATCCAGCACCATACATCAATCATCATATCGTGCATCGAATCGATCCAACGAACACTGATTTTAAAACTTGAAACATTTTCGACCAATTTTTAGTTGTTGTTTTTTTAATTTAAAACGTTTTCAACGAATTTTTGAAAAAAAATTTAAACTTGAAACGTTTTCGACCAATTTTTGGTCGTTTTTTAGGCGATTTCGTGTAATTTTAGGTCATTTTGACAGTACATTCTCTCAAATTTTGACCGTTACGGTCAATGGGTCAATTCTGAAAATCTCTCTTACGGTCGATCGATCAAGGGCACCCTCCCACCCTGTTTTTTTGGGGGGGGGGCGCCCCCCCCCCCCCCCGCCCCCCCCCCCCCCCCGCTGCCCACCACTGATTCCTAGTACTTTATAAGTTTATTAACTGAAATTATATTTTAGAAACCGAAACTGGCGCTGTTCGAACTGGAGATGCGGGCGCGCGCCATCAAAGCCCTGATGAAACGACGAGATGACGAAGAAGAGGGAGAGATCACTGACACAACTGCAACCAAAGATAACACTTGATTTTACGGATATCTTTTTCAAAATTTATTGATTTTTTTGAAAATTCCTGATTATTTTCTTCGCATTTTCTTTAATTTCTTTAAAATTTCTCATAATTTTCTTCAAAACTCATTTGATTTTTTGAAAATCATGATGAGTTTCTTTAAAATTTATCGAATTTTTTTAAAAATTTCTGATAATTTTCTCTAAAATTAATTGAATTTTTTGAAACTTCCTGATAATTTCTTTAAAACCTATTGATTTTTTTGTAAATTCCTGATAATTTTCTTCGAAATTTATATTTTTTTTGAAAAGCATATCATTTATATTTGGAACTCGGTTATTGTGCCTGAATAGCAGAATTGGAAAGAAGTTACAAATATTATGGTAATCTAATTTTTTGCGTTTGCATTTTAGTCAATTGTTTGCTCATAAAATTCATGTGTATCTTTGGTTAATCTCTGTGATATAGCCGGTGTGTATAAAGAGTTATAACCATGATTGAAAATTAAATGCTCATTTTACGTCGATATTAGAGTTTTGGTTTTTATTGTTCTTTCGTGGCCATTCTGGTGACATTGATATCTATTAAATACCTTTAAAAGATGTAAGAGACTTATAGTCGAATTTTTTGGCTACGACTTTTTGTGTGTAAAACCTTTCCCTCAACCCGAAATTGCTGCTTGCGACCGTGCGATAAGAAACGGTGATCGGCGAAAACTCAACTCCATCGTGTAGCGCGTGTTTGAATTGACCTAGAAACGTCTTCAAAATTCCGATCAACCTTTTTAATGGAACCCATAAGGCGGTCGGAAGCAGCAAATTGGGGTTGAGGAACAGGTTTTGCACAAAAATACCCAAAAAGTAACCAAAAATTCAAACTTAGTAATAAAATTTGCTTGTGTAATACGTTTCATAGCAAACACCTTGAAATTTGCTTGACGAGCTTGACGAAACTGTAACAAAGGCATTTTGTTCGGAACACAATATTGCCTTGAAAAATAAATATCAGTTCTTTTATGATGAATTGTCCGTTTGAAGGAATATAAAAAAAGTGTAAGTGATTTATTTCTGTTTAAAATCACTTTTTCCCCAGATGGTGCGTATACTAGCAAATGGTGATATCGTTGATGATAATGACCCACGAGCCGCTGGCTCTAGTCGACCGAAACCACAGGTTGGTTGGCGACCAGGAGAAGGAAAACGTGGTATTTCTTTAGTTTTCGGTTTCAAAATAATAATTTTAATGTGTGATTTCTTGTTATCGACAAAAATTTATGGAACTTTCACCACATTCACAAAGATTTTGGTGCACCGTAAGTTTTTATTAGTGTCATGTGAAAAATATTTTATCCCGAAATTCAGAACGCGCGCCAGAAACAGTTTTGAATTCAAAATGCGCGCCAAAAATATTAAAATAACAAAACCCTGCATAGGCTTATCTGTTGTAGCCAGTGAAAAGCCTGAGAAGTCTGCTCCACTATGTAAAGATTTTTTTCAAATTGTTAGGTTGTTTGTTATATTGAATTCTTTGTAAACGATCTGAAAAAACATGTAATGAGTTTTTTTGAATTCCAGGCTCCATCCAGTCAGCAACCGACGCAAGGTGGAGGTGGAGGTGATGCTCGTGGATATCAACAAGCCAATTCAGGTAAATATAACATAAAAATATTCATATCATGTATGAACTATAACCAGAGGCGGGCCGCTGGGGGGGTAGGGGGGTTACCCCCCACTTTTCAGGGTCGGCGGGTAGCACCCCCCCTAGACAAAAATTTAGGTCGCCTACCCCCTCCCCCCCTACTCGAAATTTTTGAGAAAATCGGCCTCAAAACCTCGATTTTGAGGCTCATTTTTCAAAAAAATTTGGCTGTGAGAATTTTTTTTCGAACAAACACGTTTTCTGGGTCAATTTTCTTGGTTAAAACCTGAAAAAACCGGTACATGTGATGTTTATACCTTATAATAGAAGATTTTTTTAGCAAAAACAAGCAAAAAACTAGGTTTAAAAAATTTTTCTACCCCCCCCCTACCCGACCTTACCCCCCCCACTTTTCGGGGCGGGGGGGGGGGGGTAAACTGAGATTTCGAAATTCTACCCCCCCCCCCCCCCGCCCCCTGCAAAGTGCCGAAAAACCCGGCCCACCCCTGACTATAACCATTCACTTATGATGGTTCCATTGAATCAGCCAATAAACGCGCTATTAGCTCAAGGTTGACGTGTATTTCTTGCAACTTACAGTCCATTCATCCGTCTTAAAGTTGATCTGACGTCTTTTGTATTGAAGTTGACATTCAATAAGTAGGCCAGTCAGTTCTTCCGTTATTGTCTCATTCATACCCAATGTTTCATTGTCGACCCGTCAGATTTAGTGCTGAATGGACTGAAACAATCAGTTCTTCTATTTATCACTGAGGTCAATAAAAATCAAATAAGCGCTAAATGAGCTTTATTTTTCGTGTTATATCTCCAGACGACGGCACACAGCAACCAACGTTACTGGCAGCCGCCAATCAACAATTAACCAATTACGGAGTGCCAACCATCGAATTGGGTGGAATCAGCATACAACCGGCCGTGGCGGTGGGATGCATGCTGGCTATGTTATTGTTGGTTGTTGTTGTTGTTGTTGTTGTTGTTGTTGTTGTAGCTGTTGTTAATGTTGATGTTAGTGATGATGTTGTGGTTGTTACTATTGTTGTTGTTGTTGTTGTAACTGTTGTTGTTAATGTTGATGTATTATAGTTGTTGTAGTTGTTGCTGTTGTTGTTGCTGTTGTTGTTGCCGTTATTATTGGTGGCGTGGCGGTGATCTTTGTAACATTATTGCGATTGTTTTTTTCAAGTGGTGGGGTGGTGGTTGTCTTTGAAGAACTGATGTTGCTTGGTTTACGTAATATTAGTTTTTGTCGTTGTAGCCATCTTTACTTGTTTTTGTGGTTATGTTGTTTTTTTATAATTGTTGGTGTAGGTAGATTTTATTCTTGATTGATTTGTTTCATTCTTTTCAATTTTCACACCTGTGCGTTTGATTTCAGTTTCGGATTCAACGGTCTGATAGTTATCGGTGTCATGTACCTGTTACATCAGCTCAGTCAGCCGGACAGTCAGATGGGTCAATGGTTAACATCACGTACTTACTTACATACCTGCTCACTGACTCACTCACTCATTCACTCACTCACTCATGCTCTCATTCACCTTTTTGTCATCTCACTCACTCACTCACTCACTCACTCACTCACTCACTCACCTGCTTACTCACCTCACTCACTCACTCACTCACTCACTCACTCACTCACTCACTCACTCACTGACTCACTCACTCACTCCTCACCTACACGCAGACTGATTTACATGATCACGTTTGTACTCATTCACTTGATTAATCAGCCACTCACTTTCTAGCTTACGCACTCGTTCCCTAGTAAAATCGATAGTATTCAGTAATTACCATAATATTACGGTATTCATAGTGTTCAGTTTTGTTCATGATAATTGTTCGAAAGTTCGTTTTCAAATTTTTTTACTACCTTGTTCTTCCAGCGATTACTATGAGAATACAGTCTTCTCAGTTCCCCATGTTCGATCATGCATTAGAAATAATTTTTACAAAAAAATTTCGAATAATTATTAAAAATTAAAATTATTTAAAGTTTGTTTCCCAGGCTCGGCAACACACTGGGTCTGCGCGGTCAACAACAACGACCGGCGGGTGCTGCAGGTGGTCAGGCTGTGCCACGATCTTCCACGAATCAGCCGGCAAACGAGAAGAAACCGAAGAAATCAGGTGCCTTCAGCGGTCCCGGGCACCGATTGGGCGAGTGATCATGGCATTATCAACTGATTATGGCATTATCAACTGATTATGGTATGTTATTATCAACTGATTATGGCATTATCAACTGATTATGGCATTATCAACTGATTATGGCATTATCAACTGATTATCAGGCCATATTTGAATGCGCACCATATAATGGACTGAAGTATGACTCTCACGAGCGTGTAGCAATGAAAATGAATTGTGTCGCTCATCTTAGTTTACGAGCTTTGAAGCACACGAGAACTGCATCGACACCCATGTTTTGCACTGTGTAACGACAACCACTAACGGCTGAGTGTAGTTCTGGACGACGACTCATTTTTCCACGCGACACATTCTTCCCTGTTATACTTACACAGAAGAAAGTGCATTGAGATCACGCTTGTTTTTTTCTGAAAAAAATCGTGCATGGAAATAGAATACAGTTTCAAGAATGACTTGAAAAATATGGTGCTCATTCATATTTAATCGCTTCTCAATGAATTATCGATGTTTCTGGTTTCATCGCTGTATTTTGATTCATTTATTGGGGTTTTTGAGTCACTGATTTCGCGGATAACAATTCTAGTTATTCAGTCATAATTGGTCAAACCTATTTTTTTGGAATGTATATTATTCTTTTATTTTATTGCTGGGTTTTCTTTTGTTATACATTATGTTGTCAAATAATATTTATTTAAACGAAGTTTACCTTTTTGATGGAATTCGACCATTTTTTGAGTTTACTCTGTTTGATTTTCATCTTTATTGTTCCGAAATGTGATGTTCGTTTTTCTTGAATGGCAAATAAAACATGGATTATATATTTTTTGGTTTGGTTTCATTCCTAGTTTCGTACGGTAATTGATTGACCAGTGACGATTTTCCATATTATTTCAGTTTTTTTTCATAGTAAACAAAAGTATGGTTAAGATAATCTGTATTGTATCATGATCATCCTTGAAAGTCTTGATTTTTTTACCTGTTACGTGGTTTTGAGTTTGTTTACTTGGTTGGACTTGTTCAATAACTGAAGCCATCGAGGCACAGTAATACCATATCAGAATGGTGTTTTCGTGGTGGCCAGAGAGGTGAATAAACTGACGGGCATTTGCAGAAACCCCAGAGCAACGCGTCTGGATCTGTGTCTGAAGGCAGGTTTCAAACTTCGGCAATAATAGTAATATGACAATTTGTTCACCGAATCACTGGCCGACGAGCTAAACTTCCAAAGGGAGGGGAATTTAGTCGAAGAAGGGAGTTGACAGTTTTGAGACCAATTTACATACACCTCAAAAGAACAAACTGCACACTTTGAAATTGCCAAAGAGGGGGGAATTTCACTTTTTTGTTCTTCCCTCGTCCGCTAGTGAAAAGGTGGGAATTGACAGTTTTAAGACCAATTTACATACACCTTAGGGAACAAACTGCACCTTTCAAACTCGCCAAAGAGGGGGGAATTCCACTTTTCAATCCCCCTTCGCGTCCGCCAGTGCACCGAATGCATCGATAAACTTCTTTCTTTATTTTCAAAAAAACATTATTAAAAAAACATTATTTCTAAAAAAACGTTATTTGCAAAAAAACACTATTTTCAACAACAAAAAACACTATTTTCAACAAAAAAAAACATTCAGCTTCCTCAAAACTGCAAACCACATACTCGAACAACTTTCCATTCAGAACGGCACATTCACCATGTTACATCTGGCCTCCAACAGTGTCCGATTGAATGGTGCAGCTCGTGGTGCCATTAATTTAACCTCGTGTATCGGTCATGCGTCAACCAGTCATCACAACAACCATTCACCGAACCACCGTCAGTCTGTCACCGCGAGTGCCACCAATCGACAGTCAGTTAGAAACTTTTCTATATCCTCAGCGGCCACATGGATGTCTGAAAGCACCCCGGTGGATCTGGCCATGCAGGGCATTGGTATGGCTCACGATGTCATTGGTTAGTGTTGTGGTAAGATTTTTTTAATGTTTTTTCAAATGTTGGGTTGTCTAATTTGGATTAAGACTTCGCCGGGTCCCAATCACGAATGGTGCTTGCCATAGGCATATCATGGAACCAAGTTCCAAGTCGCTCTATCGGATGTTCAAGGCATATTCTTTAACGACCATCAGCCAGTCGGTCACACTTCTGTTTGACTGCCATAAGGCTTGTTGGTGACGGCCCCGGGATTCGAACCCGTGTGCGGCCGGCCAGGCGGTTTCAGAGTCTAGCACCTTAACCACTTGACCAGTGATATCTTACTGAAGCCAATAGGGATCATTAAATCGGCTTGCCTGAGAAAACCTACGGTTTGTATGGGGGTATGCGTCGACGAAAAAAAAATTGAGCTGTTAGCGGTTTTAGAACCACTATATGGTGGGTAGTAATCGACCATAGTATTAGGGTTCACAGATGTTTCATTCCCGAGAACGAGGACTTTGAAATTTGAAAAATGAAAATTTCAGAAATCTGAAAAAAATCGTCTTTTTTGTCTTTGAACGGCCATATAAAAAGATAGCAAAAACATACTGTTCTGAAAATTTACAAAGTTGGTCTACGTTTTATTGCGGTCCTTTTGAGCCCTACAACGTTTATTTTAACTGAATATTCTATATAAATATTTTTTGAATTTCACCGTTTGGTCGGTTATCCAGGTGGGTATATTCAAGGAGATTTCCTATCTTAGCTTGACGTATTCAGAAGATGACGTATAGCCCACGAGTTAGCCCAATAAATTGTCTTCACAACCTACTGGTGCCACCCCCCCACATCGTCTTCTTTTAGAATGAAAAAATCAATTTTCTGAAAATTCGTCAAAATTGAAATTTTTTATTTTTCATTTTCAATCATAAAAAAATTTTATTTTCAGTTATGATCTTCTGAAACTTACACAGCATTTTTCGTCACATTTTCAGCTTCATTTTGAGCTATAACAGGAGATAATTTGATAATTTTTCAATGTCTGAAAGTGCAAATGAATGTTGCGGACTCGGGTATATTAGCTGCAAATAATTAATGTCAAACTTCCATATATTTCTCATATTGAACGATTTATGCACAGATATTGTTACACGACTCCTCAAAAATATTTAGTAATGTGCTGGCTACAAATTCAACACCATAAACCACAATTATGAACTTTTAAATGTGGTATTGAAATGACTGGAAACCCGTTGATATGGCCATCGTTATCAGAAAATCGTTATTTTACACTTTTCCAGTTTTTGCTCCTGAGAGCTGTCTAATTGTTGAAATTTTCATATTATATGTTTGTAATGTGTTTATTGCGGTCATTTTGATCCAAAAAAAACGCAAAAATTAACCAAAAATCCTCTGTTGAAATTACATGAATTTTACCGATTGGTCGGTTATCCAGGTGGTTATATTCAAGGAAATTTCCTATCTTAGCTTGACGTATTCAGAAGATGACGTATAGCCCACGAGTTAGCCCAATAAATTGTCTTCACAACCTACTGGTGCCACCCCCCACATCGTCTTCTTTTAGAATGAAAAATTCAATTTTCAGAAAGTTGACAAAATTGAAATTTTTCGTTTTTTTCCATTCATGAAAAAAACTTTTTATGATCGGTTATGGTCTTCTGAAACCTAAAAAGCAATTTTCGTCATGTTTTCAGCTTCATTTTGAGCTATAACAGGAGTTAATTTGTTAAATTTTTCAACGTCTGAAAGTGCAAATGAATGTTGCGGACTCGGGTATATTAGCTGCAAATAATTAAGGTGGGTATATTCAAGGAGATTTCCTATCTTAGCTTGACGTATTAAGAAGATGACGTATAGCCCACGAGTTAGCCCAATAAATTGTCTTCACAACCTACTGGTGCCACCCCCCCCACATCGTCTTCTTTTAGAATGAAAATTCAATTTTCTGAAAATTTGACGAAATTGAAATTTTTTGTTTTTTATTCCATTCATGAACAAAAAAAATTATGATCGGTTATGGTCTTCTGAAACCTAAAAAGCAATTTTCGTCATGTTTTCAGCTTCATTTTGAGCTATAACAGGAGTTAATTTCATAAATTTTTCAACGTCTGAAAGTGCAAATGAATGTTGCGGACTCGGGTATATTAGCTGCAAATAATTAAGGTAGGTATATTCAAGGAGATTTCCTATCTTAGCTTGACGTATTAAGAAGATGACGTATAGCCCACGAGTTAGCCCAATAAATTGTCTTCACAACCTACTGGTGCCACCCCCCCACATCGTCTTCTTTTAGAATGAAAAATTCAATTTTCTGAAAATTTGACAAAATTAAAATTTTTCGTTTTTTTCATGATCGGTTATGGTCTTCTGAAACCTAAAAAGCAATTTTCGTCATGTTTTCAGCTTCATTTTGAACTATAACAGGAGTTAATTTGATAAATTTTTCAACGTCTGAAAGTGCAAATGAATGTTGCGGACTCGGGTTTATTAGCTGCAAATAATTAAGGTGGGTATATTCAAGGAGATTTCCTATCTTAGCTTGACGTATTCAGAAGATGACGTATAGCCCACGAGTTAGCCCAATAAATTGTCTTCCCAACCTACTGGTGCCACCCCCCCCCCCCACCCACTCGTCTTCTTTTAGAATGAAAAAATCAATTTTCTGAAAATTCGTCAAAATTGAAATTTTGTATTTTTCATTTTCAATCATAAAAAAATTTTATTTTCAGTTATGATCTTCTGAAACTTACACAGCATTTTTCGTCACATTTTCAGCTTCATTTTGAGCTATAACAGGAGTTAATTTGTTAATTTTTCAACGTCTGAAAGTGCAAATGAATGTTGCGGACTCGGGTTTATTAGCTGCAAATAATTAATGTCAAACTTCCATATATTTCTCATATTGAACGATTTATGCACAGATATTATTACACGACTATTCAAAAATATTTAGTGATGTGCTGGCTACAAATTCAACACCATAAACCACAAT
>OZ038444.1:1230576-1250576 GCA_964036265.1 Daptonema setosum
ACACATGTCCTTTGACAAGCGTGGGCACTGACAGATTTATAGCTCAATCGTAAAGGTTTGGCACTGAAGTAACAAGTATGATACGAGTAATAAATAATATGGCCGCGGTTCGCAATTGGTCTCAAAGATTGAATTTGAATGCCCCGCCGAAAACTTGGTTGAATTATTGGTTGAACTTGTAAAATTATTGACCAGGAAGTCAATTTTGTTCCCGAAAATATATTTTTGGTCAATAGGTTTACAGATACATGATCAGAGGCGCATGATTACAAACCCCACAGATTTTTCGAATTTGGTTTTTCTCGAGCAACATTACTATTCCATGTGAAGTTTTACTGTCTGCGAGCCCCCGATAACCTAACGTAAGGCTGGCTTGTCCGAGCGGAGCGAGGACAAGCGCGATAGGCCCCGCAGGGGAGATTTCAATATTTCCTCCTGCACGTGTTGTAGCATAGCCACGTGCTGTAGAAAGCATGCGAGCGTAGCGAGCCAGTTATAGTAGGGTATATGCGGTTTAATTGCATCGGCTCAGTAGCACAGTGCAAGGGCGCTTGCCTAGCATGCGAGTGGCCCGGGGTTCGTTTCCCAGATTTTTGATAAAAACTGTAAACTTTCAAAAAATCTGTGGGGTCTGGAAAATTGCATCAGAGGCCGATATATTCTATATTTGACAAAACCAATGACTTCAATTTTCGAGTTTTGAAATTCATTCATAGCGACAGTAGAGTTCCTAAATCGTTAGGATATAAAACTTTCACATCACAATTGATACGTTATGCCAGAATTTGTACCAAACGCGAGACTTTTTTCGAAATTTCAAGAAAAGCCGTCATTGAATTGGTAAAAAACGGTTTTGAAAAGGATAAAATGATGAAAGAATTCTTTAGAACCTTTCGCAAACACAAACTATTAGCGTTGAAATTACAGTTAAAAGACAACATTTCGCTTGCTTGGGCGGGGGTACATATTTTCGCCGAAAAAAACGATGCATGAGGGTTTTCCACTGAGGAAGGGCCTGCCTTCATGTATCTACCTTGGTCGTCTGGTTTAAAGGCCCGAAACGACATAGTTTCCCAAGCTTTAATTTTATTTTCAGAATTTACGCACCGCAAGATGCCTCACCCAGATCCACGACTTAAAAATCGATCGAGCCAATCACCTGCCGACTCCTTCAAGAAGGAGAAAGTTGCAAAAGGCATCACCAAGAAGAAGAAGGAATCCGTCGGAGAGAAAGATAAGGTTACTTTAATTTGTGTATTTTTTTGTACTGTCAGTCACTTTGTATTTTTATTTACAGATTTTACTTTCCGTTTTACTTTCCTTTTACTCTGAAAGCACCTTTATAAATTCCCATTAGCCATCGTCTGAGGTAAAAATGTTTAAAACAGCGGTGAAAATAGGCAAATTCGATTTCCTGATTATTGTGAACTGTAGACGAATATAACCCTACAAATATGCGGTGCATTGACATTCATAAGTATCTGCAATCTTAATCCAACAAACTGAACTGAAATGAAAATTAAGACAATGGAATTTCTTTAAAAGAGTTGTTTTCGCGCGAACGAAGAAAATATGATATGGATCGTAATCAAAAGTAAATTTTTTGTTTAAAGAGCTTCCTGGAAATCGAGTTTAATGTTGTAACTTGTACTGATGAATGACATAGTTTGAGAAGTTACTGTTCACTAGATTCCAATAAAGCAACATACATAGCATACTACATTTCCCTTCTTTATTATGTCCTCTATAGCCTATCAAGGGTTTTTTGTTAGTAAAAAACTTTTTGGCGCGCAGTTTGAATTCACATTTGTTTACGGCGCGCTTTCGAAAATTTGAGAAATAAAATATGTGGCACATTGCATTTGGACAATATACAAAAATTGCGATTATTCATCGCATATGTACGTGCGTAACCGATCTGCTAAAATTAACTTTTGATAGCAAGAAAACCTGACCAAGCTCTAGACTAGAAACACACATTTTTAACCATCATTAGTGCAATGAGCTGGAAGTTCAAAGGGTCGCGTATATACATTATGTAGACATCATCAGGAAAAAAACTTATCAAGTTACTGAATCACTGTAGCATCCTTGTTTTTCATTACTGATAAAGGTAGAATCTACAGCTGCTTGGCATTAGAAAATCTGAACTTCTACAATGTAAACTTGAAGTGTTTCACTTTCTTGGTTGGACTAGAATTCGTTTATCAATATGTAGTTAAAGCCGCATGTGACGATGGAGTCTCAAACATTATCAGCAAGTGACTACAATGAGTGACTGTAAAAACATCAAAAATGTTGGAAAAAGAAATTAGTTAAGGCAATACAATTTGAGGTTGCCGTTCAACATGGGCCAGTTAGTTATGTATGTGATAATTTCAGAAGTAAATATGCTGTCATGCAGTTAATCAGTCTGTCAGTGAATCAAGCAATCAGTCAGCGTCAATATGTTACTCTGTGGTTTGGCATATAACAAACGCAAAAAAGCTTATCTTAATCGAACCATAGGCCGTCCCTTGATGAGAAAAGGAGTTCGTACACTGGTATAATATTTGATTGACAATAACCGTAATGCAACATGCCAAGTACATAATCTGAGGAGGGATTTACTATCATTTACGGTATACATATATTCTCGGTAAACTAAGTATACTTGTCAACATTGAAAAAAACAGGGTTTGTTTTCTGACAAACTGACAATCTAATTTGAAAAGTGACTGACTGACTGACTGACTGATTGACTGACTGACTGACTGACTGACTGACTGACTGACTGACTGACTGACTGACTGACTGACTGACTGACTGACTGACTGACTGCGTACTGTTAGATCCATCTATTGTTTTCTATCATAAGAGTCGTGTGGCATATAATGCATGCCCTTCAAGCTGGTTAAGCGCGCTCTACTCGTGCCGTTTCTTGAAACAGGAAACAATAGATTTTTCCAATGTTCCCAGTACACAATTTCAAGTTTGATAAATTACTCAATAATGGTATTTCAGTGGATTGCGATTGTGAAACATGTCTTACGGAAACGGCAAACAGTGTGTGCATGGTATAAATTCTAAGAATCGTAGAACGGTGCACGTAATGGTGGCATAAAGCACGAATACGCACGCATTGCTTCAGCTACTGGACGTTTGGTTGTTATTGGTCCATATTCCATTCGACCAATCGTCGCGGAGCATTTACTCGCCGCTGCGATCATGTCACACATGTTTGTCAGGTACATAAGTATTTCAACTCATCGACGAAAAATTGGCAATTTTAATTTGTTTTTAGTTGAAACTAAATAGAGGAACACAAATTTCAAGAGACATCAGTGTTCAGAACGAAAATGTGGCAGTAAGTCTCCGTTTCGAATCCTGGTGGAACATAACTTCATATTTTCCGTTCTCACATGGCTCACTCGACTATTACAGTGCTTTACTTTACTTACAGTACTTTACTTTACTTACAGTACTTTACATTACTTACAGTACTTTACTTTACTTACAGTACTTTACTTTACTTACAGTACTTTACTTTACTTACAGTACTTTACTTTACTTACAGTACTTTACTTTACTTACAGTACTTTACTTTACTTACAGTACTTTACTTTACTTACAGTACTTTACTTTACTTACACATAAATTGTACACGTAAACGTTCAGGTATGCGGAATTCGGCCGCAGGAGATACCAATACGCAGAATTGAATCCGCGACCTACAACCAGTTCCGATTTCAACTGAGATCACAAGAATACTCCACACACACATCGGTTAGTCAGACCGCAAGTACTGATAATATACGGGTTTCTATGCCCGTTTGAAGATAAACACAGTGTTCTAAGCTGTATATACTTCCCAACCCTCCACTTTTGGAGCGTCTGGCTGTGCCTATCACCCTTAAATACTAAGAAATTTACCATCTTCGTTAAGTATGTGATGAATTTAATAGTTTTTTCTTGAACAAGATCCTCAAGATGAAATATCGGATATCGCAACAGGGAAAATGAGAAAGCCATGATACGAATAGATACAGTAAACTACCGTATGCAGTATCGTAAGATTTTTTCTGTGTTGATTTCGGTGTGAAGCAAAGTGGTATTTCGGCAACCACTGGAGGACGAGCTGACCCTCCAAAGGAAAGGAAACTTTCCAAAGAGAGGGGAATTGTCCGGAGTCGGGTCATTTCACCTACCCCTTAGGGAAAAAATTCAACTTTCTGAAATTGCCAACGAGGGGAAATTCCACTTTTCCCCTACCTTCTCGTCCGCTAGTGTTTGCTGACGAATTGGAGAAAGACAATAAAAATTTGCATGCCAAATCACGATTGTGCATTAGCGAGATGAGTGGTGTCTTAGAAATGGGTTTACGATGCACATGTCGTTAGTGAGTGAGTGAGTGAGTGAGTGAGTGAGTGAGTGAGTGAGTGAGTGAGTGAGTGAGTGAGTGAGTGAGTGAGTGAGTGAGTGAGTGAGTGAGTGAGTGAGTGAGTGAGTGAGTGAGTGAGTGAGTGAGTGAGTGAGTGAGTGAGTGAGTGAGTGAGTGAGTGAGTGAGTGAGTGAGTGACTGAGTGAGTGAGTGATTGAGTGAGTGAGTGAGTAACCATCAAACAAACAGTACTATTTATTGTCTATTTACTTAAATATTCAAATGGCAAACTTTTAGACGATGATTATTTTTTACTGCTTAACAAAGGGTTCTGTAAGCTCTATTGGCCAACTGAAGTTTTTACCGAACTCAATGACTGGCGGAATAAAGTGATTGACAAACTGATTCACTGGAAAACTTAGTGACAGACAAAATGAACGATTGAACCGAATCGAATCCAAAGGAACGCGCCACACAGACGTTCTATTGTTAAATAATCGGACTGCTGTGTCGGAAAGAAGGAAAAAATCATGGGAGCTACACGACATCAAAGTGCATGATAACATGTATCTAATGCATGATGAAAATCTCGAAAATACAGACACTAATTGAAAAAATTGTAGGTGAAATTTCGATGGTACGTAATTCTAATATACTCTACACATACATACACATTAACAAGCGCGAGGAAAAAACAAAAACAAATTTTTTCACGGTCCTCCTGAACGAATAATAGACTAAGTCATGCTCACACATGCACTGGAGCGGATGAGAGAATGTTCACACACGAAAACTTCATACACAGAGTATTTTTATTCAAACTGGGAGCATTCGAAAAATCATATGACTTCGAATTAGTTCACGTGATTTTTTTGAAAGTATAAAAAAACTACTATCCGAACTGGCACTGGCGGACGAGAAGAGGTGGGACAAGTGGATGTGGAATTCCCCCCTCTTTGGCGTTTTTAAAACGCATTATTTGTTCCCAAAGGTGTAGGTAAAATGACTTGAAAACTGCGAATTCCTCCCTCTCCCGCAAAATTCCCCTCTCTTTGGAGGATTAGCTGGTCTGCCAGTGATCCGAATTCCGAACTGGTGAAATTCAGGTGGTTTTTAACACTATACAGTGGCAGCCACAATCAATACCAGACTGAGTTGGAAAGCCTGTATTTGTTCTCACCTTTGTAAGACTATTCTATGCATGACAAACACAATCCATCGGTGGCATCAGCGGACACTCCTTAGCGTGATTTCAGAGTCAAAAGTAAAGTAAAAAGTAAAGTAAAGTAAAAAGTAAAGTTAAGTAAAAAGTAAAGTAAAGTAAAAAGTAAAGTAAAGTGAAAAGTAAAGTAAAAAGTAAAGTAAAGTAAAAAGTAAAGTAAATTGGAAAGTAAAATCTGCAAACCTATTGACCAGAAAAACAATTTTGTTCCTGAAAATATTTTTGATCAATAGTTTCACAGATTTTACTTTTACTTTTACTTTCCTTTTTACTTTCCTTTGAACTCTGAAAACACCCTTGATGTTTTAACTCAGCAAAAAAAAACACACACAAAAAAATTTCTTACAATGAAAGCAAAAACTAATACGCTAGAATACTTACTGTTAAAATCGAAGTCTTACTGTAAAAGTCTTTCTTTTAAAATTAAATAAATTTTACAGTAAAATTCTGAAAGTACGGTTAGCAAAAACACGAAAAAAAGGCGCGCATTCAAATTCAGTGTCATAATGTACAGGGTGTATTATAAATCGGAATTGAGAGCGCGATGAACACATCAAGGATAATAACGGGGTTTTCCCGGAAACGTGCAAACTAGAATCACTTTGAATGGATATGTCACATATAAATGCAAATAAAAAGCTTACACGTTACAGATTCGCTGAAGTTATAGTCTCTGAGAATGAATTGAATGAGTTGAATGAATTGATCAATGGATTTGGGAAGAATCGTTATCCGATAAACCGACTGATACAATATGATGTTAACTAAACCATTATACTCTAGAAACCCGGCAGACTAAAGTACATAAAAGAATCTATTGTAAAATTTTCTAGTACATTTTTCAATACTGCCAATTGTTTTCTGATTCTTCAAAGCAGAGAAAATTTTCAATTGTTATGGACCATGGTCGGATAGTGCTGTCGGATATTCCGACATAAAACACACAAACACACACGAACTGACATACATTCATAATATTGTTATTGCAGAAGCCCAGAGAGGTGAGTGAATTCACAGTGGAATAATTGATTACCTGACTTATGATAAAACTAGCATAGGATAGTGGAATTATGGATGCGGGTATGAAATACTCACACGCGCTGTTGACTCATTAACGCATGGACTCTTTAACTCATAGGCTCATAGACTCATTAACTCATAGACTCATTGTCTCATAGACTCATGAACTCATATACTCATGAATTCATAGACTCATGAAGTCCTCTCATTAACTCCTAGACTCATAACTCATAGGATTTTGAACTTCTAGACTCAAGAACTCCTAGTCTCATTAACTCATAGGCTCATGAACTCCTAGACTCATGAACTCCTAGACGCATTAACTCACTCACTCACTCACTCACTCACTCACTCACTCACTCACTCACTCCCTCACTCACTCACTCACTCACTCACTCACTCACTCACTCACTCACTCACTCACTCACTCACTCACTCACTCACTCACTCACTCACTCACAACTCACTCACTCACTCATTCACTCACTCACCCACTAACTAATTTACTAACTCACTTACTAGCTCACCCAATACGTGCTTACTTACTCCCTCACACATCTAATCACATGGACTGCTTTCCTATTGTAGGTATTAGGTGTTTTTTCTATCAACACAAAAAGACAAATTGCCGTGCGTTTCCGGTGGTTTAGACCGGCATAATCCCTCAATGAATCCAGGGATAATCCCCTGAAACGGAAATGTGTAGGATTTTTCCGAATCCCCTACGTCACAAATTGTCTGACCACAAAACTGTTGCGTTTTATAGCCCATACAGGGTTTCTTGTTAGTCCAAAACTTTTGGCGCGCAGTTTGAATTCAAAACTATTTTTGGCGCGTTTTCAAAATTTCGAGAAATGAAAACTTTTTCGCATAAAATTTTGACAAGATACGAATACTGTGATAGTTTTTTGCATACGTGCGTAACTGACCTGCAAATTTATTTCTTGATAACAAGAAACCCTGACCAAGCTATACGGACTCATTCTTGGGAAAACACATTTTTTGGGGTTGTTTTTTTTGTTCGGAAATGCCACCTAGCATTAGCGGAAGCCCGGTTAAGACAAAAAGATGGTGTCTTCGATTCTGTTTGCCTAGAAAGATTGTATTTTGGACTTATTACAAACAGCAAGATATGTGTTTATGTACAAAACTATCTTTCAAAAGATTAAAAAAGTTCAAAAATAAAAGTTCAAAATACGAAAATGAGAACATCGGAGTAAATTAGGTACAAGTACAAGAATGGCAACCACCTGATGCCTGCGTTTGTATGTTTTCCTGTACATACAACGTCTAAATAGGGTTTCTCTGAAACGTGATTGATCTTTGGACAAGTCGAAATTATATGCCCGAATAAACCCAGTAGACGCTGATGGATGGAAACGAAATAATACGATGAACCTCTCTAAGGGTGCCTTCGTATAGTCTATCCAGGGTTTCTTGTTATTCAAAAAAAATTGGCGCGCAGTTTGAATTCTCATCATTTTTGGCGCGCTTTCGAAAATTCGAGAAAATAAATATTTTTCACATAGCATTCGGACAACTTACAACACTTGCGATTAACTCATTGCATACGTGCGTAACCGACCCGCAAATAAAACTTTTGATAACAAGAAACCCTGACCAAGCTATAGTCAGCTGCAAAAACAGTCGCAAAAAGTTGCAAAACTTTTGCAATTTCTCCGTAAACCCTTTCCCATGTCACATTTTTATATTTTCTTCAGCCGAAAAATTCATGAGACAGAAACGGTTTACGGAAAAGTTTTCCTACTTTGTTGCAAATGTTTTTGCAACTGACTACGAAGGCACCCTTAGAAAACAAGATTATGTTATAAGATGAATGTTTTACTTACAACAATGATCTGAAAAATCTTCTATCGCTGTTCTGTGAATGAAAAATACTACAGATTTATGTGCCCGGGAAACGTGACCCCATGACACATTTGATGATCGGTAAAGTTTCTACACTAAACCTTCAAATTCATGATAATGTTATTGTACTAAACATACAGGGTGGGCCAGAAAAAATCATACGATTTTAGACGTTAATAACTCAATGTATAAACAACCGATTAAATCGTTAATACTCTCATTTGAAAGCTAATATTCCAACTTAAAATTCCTCTCATTTTAGTTGTATTTTATGGAGTTGCCCAGAAGTTATAGAAGAAAATTTGAGTATTTTTAACGAAAAAGTCATCGAAATGCATGGGTATTGTGTTTTAAAAACTGTAAAAGGAGTATTTCAGTTTATGAATAAATGAAATGCATCAAATAACAACTAGTTGAACCTTTTTGATCAAAGATAAATGAACGGTACGCTCAATTTGACCATTTTCCTGAACCACCAAAGCCCGAGCTCAGGGTTAAACTTGTCAATGGCGGTTAGGACATTCGCCATGAAATTTTTTCCAAGCACTATGTAATTATGGTATTTCAGAGTTTCCAAGTTAGAATTGAGCCCAGAAAACTCTATTTCCCTTATTAAACTTTTCAAATTTAGAAATTCGTTGCCCGAAAGAAACATTTCGCTAAACAATAAAATTCCGGTTTTTCTCGTCCAAAAACACGATTTTTGGGGGTTTCTTTTGTAACTTGAGGGCAACTCTTTAAAACATGAGTAAAATTAAAGGAATTTCAAGTTGAAGTATTGGCTTTCAAACGAGAACAAGAACGATTGAATCGGTTGTTTATAGCTCGAGTTATTAACGTTCAAAATCGTATGGTTTTTTTCGCCCACCCAGTATGTATGTTTTTACAGTAAAAAAAACGTAATTAAATCAGTACAGATGAACAGTGTTTATTTGGGTTAGGTACATTGATGTTATTCTATCGATACATATGACTTGATGACCGATAAAGCTTATAAACTAAACGAAATCAAGATAACGTTATATAGTGTGTTTCAAAAAACTACTTTTCAATGTTTCTGTAAAAAACAGTTCAGTTTTCCTAACTGACCCTGGTGTATTTAGTTTCATGATCAGTTAAGCAACTATGTCTAAGCCCAACATTCATAAGCATGAGTGCTCAAGATTGAATAAAGCTTCTCTACAAAGCTCTAATAAAGCTTCTTAGCCCTGTTTATACTTCAGCGTAAGCCGTAGCGTAGTGGGGGCGGAGTCTACGGGTGTAGGCAAAGCGTACATCTATGCCATAGATCTACGCGTAGGTTAAAATTTGAGTATAAATGCTCGTTCGCTACGCCTCAACTAAATTCGGAAAAAAAATTCATATGATCGAAAACGTAAGAAAACAGTCGAATTTAATTTGCCTTTGTTTTTTTAGTGCCGGCGGGCTCGTGTGTCTGATACCAGCGCGTGTTTTAGGGCTTGTTTGCCGTTTTATGAATTTACGTGCATGCTCGGTTTAGCTCGGGTGTTTTGGGCCATGCTTCGGATGTAGTTTGCACAGTAACCAAACTGAACAGAAAAGTAGTCAGAGGGGTTTATTGACCTCCTGAAAACATCTGTGATTTTTTCAAGCTTGAAAAATGGATTAATTTCGGTCGAATTTGCTCAGCGAAGTAATGCGTGTTTTCTTCATAAGCTGGGGCGAAATCTGCATAGCGGAGGGGTGACCAATCGAAGTTATTTTTCATCAATAACTTTATTTATAGGTTTTCAACAACGGTGAGAAGGTCTCTGATTTTTTCGAGCGTCAGAAACCGCCTAAATCAGCTCAAATTAGCCCATCCAGAAATTTTAAGACATTTGAACATCTTCGAAAACAACGTCTCAGCAAATTTTCGCGAGTGAAATGAATTTCTTATGAGTTAGAATTGATTTCTCAATATATTTTATTATTTTTGAATGTTTTTCTTCGATTTCCCTTACTTATCTACGCGTAGAATATCAAATCAATTTGATATTGAGCGTACAGGAACAAAAACTATGCGTAAGCAGGAGGCGGAGCCTACGCATGATGAGAATGCAAATCTACGCGTGAGCGAGTATAAACGGTTGACCCGTAGTCAGGCGTATATAGCGTAGATCTACGGCTTACGCTGGAGTATAAACGCGGCTTTAAGAGCTTACATATACAAAGATGCTTGTTTATTTATCTGTATAATTATTGAAATAATTCGTATTATGTTAATTAAATGCCAACACGAGTAAATAAACTGGGTAGTCGAAACACAACACTTACATATTGTTGGTTTCTGATTTGTAGGAAATGTGACACAAAAGATCAGCCATATAACATTAAGTAACACCATTGAAACTAAACAAACATCACTTCGGCACGGTTTTTTTAAATTTGTTTTTTTTGTCCCACTCGGATCAAGATTTCGTCGGGTTTCAATCACGAATGATGCTTGCCATAGGCATATCATGGAATCAGATTCCAAGACATTTTGTTGGCTGTTCAACCAATTCGTTAACAACCATCAGCCAGTAGGCCACAATTCTTTGACTGCCTTAAGGCATTTTATCTTTTAACATAGAAGCCATGCCTCTTTGGAAGTCCTGATTTCCTTTCAGCAAATTTTTTGCATTATAATTTGAATAGGAGACCAAGGTTAAAAGACCGCCACTCATGTTAAAGACTTGTTCCTATTACGTTCGATCAAGACTTTAAATTTCTAGTTATTAATTATCTACTGTATGTGTGTTTAAATTAAGATTTCGTTCAAATGAAGTGTTTTTTTACCTTGAACAGATGAAAAAGGTAGTATCAGTTTCAATTCAAACACTTAGGAAATGCGCTCCAACATGGAATGGAAACGCACAGTTCAGTGAAACTCACAGCTACAGTATCTGTCAGGTCACGTGACCAGCCAGACATATGGTTGATGAAAATGAATTACTGTTCCATAAATCTGCGTGAATTCTCAATTAACGACCTAATGTTTTACGATGTCAGTTTTTTTGTCGACGAACATTTCGTCTGTCCAGAGAAGTAAAATCATGTTTATCCGACGACACTTTCATCGACAAAAATCTGACATTGTGAAGAAACAGTTTGTGTAAATAGACTTCCCACTCCTTTTTGGAAGAGTATTTCATATTTGCCTATAACATTGCAATACTAATTTTTGGAACAGCCATTCATATTCGACTATAACATTGCAATATTCCAATAACAAACACCCATAAACCAATAATGGCAAATGAGTTGTTGTACTCCCGATGCAGCTCTACCATAAAACCTAATAATTTACAACTAACCATTCATAACACGCGCGGGCGGAAATATATTCTGCGGTCTTCAACTCAATGAAACTACTGTATTCCATGACTGAACAAACTATGACAATGAAATCGGCGAACCTACGGTATAGCCGATTCAGGGTTTGCTTAGGCTATACTTTTCTCTTTGATGTAGAGTGGAAGTAATTTTTATGAAATTTGATTCGTTTCGAGTTTTGACAACGAAATCAGAAAAAAATCCGCCATCGGACTCCTTCAGCTATAACTTGATCCGGGTTTCTTGTTATCAAAAAAAATTTTCGTTGGTCGGTTACGTATAGTCGAATTTTTTGGTTACGCCTTTTTTGGGAACTTTTTCTGTGTAAAACACCCAGAAATTGGCGGTCGTAAGCAACCTTTTCATCAACCCCAAACTGTTGCTTTCGACCGCCAATTTCTGGGTGAGGTAAAGGTTTTACACAAAAAAAGTTCCCGAAAAAAGGCGTAACCAAAAAATTCGACTGTATGCAAGGAATTAGGCGCAATTTTTGTATGTTGCCCGATTGTTATGTGAAAAAGTATTTATTTCCCAAAAATTTGAAAGCGCGCCAAAACAGATTTGAATCCAAACTGCGCGCCAACAAAATTTCTGGCTAACAAGAAACCCTGGGTAGGCGCGCATATTTGATTATAAAAATGGTTTAAAACTGCGAAAACCCATGGCATGGCCAGAACCTGATTCCAAAATAATGAAGTTTCTGTGCCATATTTAAAAATTTCTTAGAACCATATTCTCAAATTCAGAACCGGATTCTCAAGTAAAGAATTCTTCAGTGCCACGTTTTGGTTTTTCTTATAACCGATTACGAGGCCTATACATATATCAGGGTCGGGTGAGATTCACAAGAGAAATATTGTTGTCTGGGGGAAGTTTACGATGAAACTATACTTACACTAGCTGACGAGAAGGACTGAAAAAATGGAATTCCGCCCTGTTCAGCGTGTTCAAAAAGTAGAGTTTATTCCTCAAAGGTGAGGTAAAACAGCCTAATTTTCGTCATCCCCCCTCTTTGGAGAGATTACTTTCACCCTTCGATTCAGATTCGTCGGGTACCGTTGATTAGGCCGAAATTGACTATGCCGAATTTGACTTGGCCGAAAATGACTAGGCCGAATTTGACTATGCCGAATTTGACTTTGCCGAAAATGATTAGGCCGAATGGGGATTAGGCCGAATTTGATTATGCCGAAAATGATTATGCCGAATTTGACTATGCCGAATTGAGATTGAGCCGAATTTGATTATGCCGAAACCATAAGCTTTAAAATTGAATTAGTTCAGTGATGCTATCAAAATTATTGTTTTGATACCTACACATGTTACCCGCTTTGGGGGATTTTATTTTTCATCACCCCCCCCCCCCTCCCCCTCTCTCCCCATCTCATCCGCTGCTGTTGGGTGTGCACGCAGTATGCTGGCTGACTTGGTGATTTTTTTTCCTTTCCCCAATCTTATCCGCTACTGTCGGTTCCCCATGCGTTTTTGGGTAGTGCAGTTGTTCACTGGGTCGGTTATGTGTAATTACATAAGCCGCTCAACGTGAGCATGACAGCTCTAAGAGTGGTACATGATGTAAATGATTCGGAACAGTATGGATGGAACCACTGGCGGACCAGCCAAATCTCCAAAGGGAGGAGAATTTCGTCAAAGAGGGGGTAATCGGCAGTTTTAGGGTAATTTTACCTACCCATTAGGGAGCAAACTTCACTCTATTCGGCATAGTCAAATTCGGCATAATCATTTTCGGCATAGTCAAATTCGGCCTAATCCCCATTCGGCCTAATCATTTTCGGCATAGTCAAATTCGGCATAGTCAAATTCGGCTTAGTCATTTTCGGCCAAGTCAAATTCGGCATAGTCAATTTCGGCCTAATCAAGCGACCCCGATTCGTCACCCCAATGTATACTTAGAATATACGGCCCGAAAGGAGCTCATGTATGTACGTACTTAGAATGTATCATACATAGGTTGGCGGTCGAGTCAATCATTCAAACAGTATGAAATCTTCTTCAAACAGGGAAAATTAGCAGTTTTGAGGCCATGTTACATACACCTTGAGAACAAACTTTTTTTTCGGAATTCTCAAAGAGAGGGGAATTCCACTTTTTCGTTTGTTCCCCAGTCCGCCAGTGCAGACATAATCCATTATTGTTCTACGTACGACGTCTAATAAAACGTCATGTCTAGCAATCAGATGAAGAACGCTCAGAGTCTAAATTCCCGAACGCGAGTTTACTAACTGCACTAATCTAAGAATCCAAAATTGCCAAAACTGTAATTTGCGAGTTTTTGCCGAAAAAAATAAGTGTTTCGGGGAATAAAATTTTTTTAATTGTCAATGTGTGCAAAAGACTTAATTGTTTTTAAAAGTGAAAAACATTCTGTATGGGTATGCCGAAAGTAAAACAAGGCTATATTTGCAAAAAAATTATTATAGAATAATGGTGCCCAAACGAAGGGATTATTCCACTAGAAATGAAAAAAATCTGTGTTTTTTATCTTATCGTCTGGCTCTAGAACACTGGACATCCGTCGTGTGACTGTCCTGTTAGTCCCAAGACTACTGTATAATATGTACTCTGTACCACTGGCGAATGAGAAGGGGTGGGAAAAGTGGAATTCCCCCCTTTTTGGCGTTTTCAATAAATGGAATTTGTTCCCTAAAGTGTAGGTAAAACAGCCTAATTTCTGCCATTTCCCCTTCTTTGGAGAGATTTCCCTCTCTATGAAACATTAGCTCGTCCGCCGGTACTCTGTACAATTATGTATTACCATCATCCTCCTATCGCACTGGCGGACCA
The DNA here is from genome assembly GCA_964036265.1 of Daptonema setosum. Taxonomy (NCBI): domain Eukaryota; kingdom Metazoa; phylum Nematoda; class Chromadorea; order Monhysterida; family Xyalidae; genus Daptonema; species Daptonema setosum. The sequence continues at coordinate 1,245,171 of OZ038444.1, forward strand.
GCCAATCTTCCAAAGGGAGGGGAATTTTGCCAAAGAGGGGGGGGGGGAATTGGCAGTTTTCAGGTCATTTTACCTACACCTTAGGGAACAACGTCTACTATTCGAAAACGCCAAAGAGGGGGAATTTCACTTTTTCCACACCGGATTATCGGCTAGTGTCCTATCGTGTCTTTCGAAGAGAGACACTCAAGAAACATCGCTAAATTTGGAGTAACTGAAGATTTTCAAAAAAAAACTCTGAAATTCAACGAAAATTTCGGATAACGGTCATTTTTTCTGGAAGGAATCTCTCTGATTTTGATCCACTGGCTCATCCGCCGAACAGCGGAAGGATGTCCCATTAACGGACACCATGAGACGACATACCGACGCTAGCGGATGAGAAGGGGAGGGAAAAGTGATATTATCTCCTCTTTGGCGGTTTGAAATTTTTTAAGGTTCAGGTTTTTTATTGTTCTTTAAGGTGGAGGTAAAATGGCCCCATAATTGCTGATTCTCCTCTCTTTGGAGTGATTCCCTCTCTTCGGAGGTTTGGATCGGCCCACTAGCGGACGAGAAAGGAAGGAAAACGTGGAATTCCCCCCTCTATGGCGGTTTGAAAAAGTCCCATTTGATCCTCAAGGTGTCGGAAGAGTTACCTATTTTTTCGAAAAATCCCCACTCTTTGGAGTGATTCTCTCTCTTCGGAGGGTTAGCTCGTCCACCAGTGCATACCGAGCCATGAAGATGGAAAACTCTGCCAGACATCTTGATCTTGTAAAATCTGGAACATATTTTCAGATCGTAAAGTGTATGGTATGACTTTCTCGGGGAACAGCCCACCTTTCTATCTGATTAGTGTCGGCATGGAAGGAAGTTGCAATCAAAGATATACACCATTCATGTATGTATGTACAAGCAACAAAAAATGCCCTGAAGGCATGGGGAGTAACGAATATGGTTCGATCCTGGCTAGTCCAATCGTCAAAAAGTATGAGACAAGAAATTTTATTCTCATATTTTATATAGTCTGGTCGTGAAAAAGCAGGAAACAAGATTTGCGATGAATCACGAAATAAAGTTTGTACTTCATTAAGTCAAGACTCAAACCAAATTACACTAAGCATAATGGGGACTTTTCACGATTGTTGTGGTAAGATTTATCCTCATTCAAAATGCTGGTATTCAATTTTAAAACATGTGTAAGTATCTTATGAAAAATCCCATCATTATTGGATTAAAATGAAATAAAAAAGTTTCGTGGCAGACTTGTCACACAAACCGAAGTAAAATGACCCATGCTCACAACAAGCTATGTAGACGAAATAAAGGGGATTTGGTTTTCACCGAAAAGTCCCAAATATGTTTCGTGTAATTTGGTTTGAGTCTTGACTTAATGAAGTACAAACTTTATTTCGTGATTCATCGCAAATCTTGTTTCCTGCTTTTTCACGACCAGACTATATAAAATATGAGAATAAAATTTCTTGTCTCATACTTTTTGACGATTGGACTAGCCAGGATCGAACCATATTCGTTACTCCCCATGCCTTCAGGGCATTTTTTGTTGCTTGTCTATAACTTTTTTATGTGTGAACAAATCGCATGTACAAAATACAGTATGTACATTGACTAAATACATATAAATGTGCTACATAATATAACAAAAATGCTCTATGAGTTAAAATTTTTTCATAAGATTCATGAACCACAGCACTTTCATAATTTTAGATTTTTGAATTTTGAATTACAATAATAATTGTGAACAGTGATCGTTTGCAAGCCCCCATTCACTTTTTTCCTTGTAAAAGGAGTCATTACATAATTGACATAATGATGAAAAAAATTCCTGAATTAGTAATCTAGTGAGTTAAAAGCTGCCTTATTATAAATAAAATAGACAGCTGAAGTTCAGGAGAAATATATAATATCAAAAATAAAACAAATTACCACTTTCGTTGTTTTAGATTTTCAGGGGTTTTGAACCCAGCACCACCCGTTTAACTTGCAAACCCACTATCCACTGGACTACCTTGACGAAAAATATTTCAAAAGTTTATTCGCTACATCAAACCTAGTTTCAAATCATAAATTTATCATTATATCTAGTGTGAAAATAGCTTCAAAACTTGATTAATATTAGGTTAGCGCCGAGCTGTACTTAACAGCGTACGCCATGTACCTTGCGACTCTTGAACTTTTTTTCCTTACTTCCATACCACTTAAAATAAGGTTTTGAAATGTTTTATTAACATTGGTACACGTCTAGAAACAAAGAAAAAAAAATTTACTTCGAAAAAAATTTTGACCCGTTTTTTTTATTTCCGTACATTTTGACGGACCATAAAACTTTATTTAAAGGTACTGATCAAGTTTTAATAATATAGTTCATTAGAACTGTAATTCCTCTAGACCTCCTTTTAAAATGAAGTTTTTCCTGTTCTTGTATAAATAAAAATTTTGGAATCCAATTTGGCTGAAACAGCGTGAATAAGTGAATTTGAATTTTCACCGGTTTTTGACGGCTCATAAATATTTTTTTGAGAATATGCAGAGAATCATCTTTTCTGGGTTTGATACAACTTCAGTCATTCTAGACATTCAGATAATACAATAGGTCTCAAGGCTTTATATCTTGAGATAATCTGATTTCCGAAAGAGCAAAAATCGTCAAAAACGTCAAAAATTTCTACAACAGTTTTTTCAAGTTTTTGTCAAGGTACGATTATTTTTTCGGAAAATGTGACAGAGAGAGGTCATATTTAAATTTGATTCCGCATATGATAGGCAGTTTTTCATAACGATTCAATCATCTCAACACAATTAATTGAGCATTTGTGAAAAATTTCGTAATTTTTTTTCTCACATGACCCCATGCGCTTTTTGTGTTTTCGAGTAGAATGATAAGTTGATTAGCGGAACAGACTTCTACATATGTAATACACGTCCGGTTAAAATTTTAGTTTGATCGGACCACCCTATCGCTAATACAACTATTCTTTCACCATTTTGCCTGCGATTTTTGACATTTTTTTGATAAAATCCCCTAAAAATGGTGGAAAGCTTCATCCGATCTCCGGGACAGTTTAATAATCGTTTTCTACGCTGAAAGTTGACCTGTGTACCAATTTTCAGCCCTACAGGTCTTACCCAGTTTCCATACAGCGTTTTGGGTGGAGAAAAAAAAACGGAAAATCGCATTTTCATCGTTTTCGGACCTGAAAAATGAAAACTTTTCCCTACTGGGTTAAAAATAGCCAAAAAGATGTAGAATCGCACGAGAAAACCGATGAAACAGACTAGAAGTTGATACGATGAGGCTAGATCGAGATACCGGCAAAAAAGCTTATCTTAATCGAACCATATTAAGGGAACGGCCTAGCGGCCGTCCCTTGATGCTTGTACTCTGACCTAAGTACTGTAAGTGTAGAATATCACTTTCTTGGGGAAAAGCTCACCATTCTCCCCGATATGTAAGTTTCCGCATGGAAGGAAGTTGCAATCAAAAATATACACCATTCATGTAATCATGTACGCGGACCTGAAATCAACGTTCCACAATCAGTAGAGACTTGTCATGGAATACATCGGGAAAGATTGAAACAATGTCATTAGGGGTTTCAGAATTGGATGGAACATTCCCTGAATATCTTTCCGCGTAAAAAACAGGAAGAGAAATAGAAATGTCCATGGCTTATAAATACGGGCTGTGTAAAGTCTCGTTTCATTGACAGCATGACACGAACATATTGACCTATAAGTTTACCGTTTAATGGAAATCGAGCTTTTTACACGAAACGAAACAAAGCGTCAGTGAGTTTGAAATATCTTAGCACGATAAGATGAGTGTATATGTATGTATGCATATTTTTCTACTTCGTGCGAAAGGAGAGACACCACCGTGAGAATAATTGTTTGTTGACTTTAGCAGTCTTCGTAAAAAATAACAACGATAAATTTGGTCTCTCTCTTTGGTTCCGCATTTCTTTGGGTCTTATGGCAGAAATATGCGTAGTCTTTGGAACCACCCGTTATGGAGACACGTTCAGTTACTAGCGGCCGAGAAAGGGTAGGAAAAGTGGAGTTCCCCCCTCTTTGGCGTTTTCAAAAAGAAGAGTTTGTTCCCTACATTAGCGGACGAGAAGGGGAGGGAAACGTGGAATTCTCCCTTTTTTGGTTGTTTTAAAAAGTGAAGTTTGTTCCTTCAGGTGTAGGTAAAATGACCAAATTTCAACAAATTCACTTCTTTTTGGCGAAATTCCCCTCCCTTTGAGGGTTTTGCTCTTCCGCCAGTGGTTCTCTAAGGTGTAGGTAAAATGGCCAGAAAACAGCCAATTCCCCCACCTTTGGAGAAATTCCCCTCCCTTTGGAGGTTTGGTTCGTCCGCCAGTGCGTTCAAGCTTTCATAGCCCAAACGGAAACGGACCAGGAGTAAAGGAAGACGGACTTTCTTCAATCTGTAAACATTTTTTCATCATTAAGACTTGAGAGTTCCGACAGATTTCGTATGTGTAACAAGCTACAGTACATAACAACAAATTTGTGAATCCAATCCTTCAAAGGGAGGGGAATTTCGTCAAAGATGGGAGAATCGACAAATTTGAGGCTATTTACATACTTACACCTTTACAAACAAATCTGCTTTTTGAAACTGCCAAAGAGGGGGGAAATTCCACGTTTTAGAATAATTTTGAAAACACGGCAATGAACGGCAATCGGATGTGATGTGATCTAATAAATTTTGCTTATCTCTGAAGTTGTGTTAAACATGTTACTTGACCAAATTTTCACAAATGAAGGAATGATTGACTGACTGACTGACTGACTGACTTACTGACTGACTGACCGGCAAATGAAAAAAACTTAGATATAAATAATATTACTCTTACAAAAAAATTATATGGCAGCATTTTAGATTACTGATGATGATGACTGAACCTGCTGACTAGTTGTGGATCAACCAGTTACGAATGAATGTCAGGTACATGAACATCGAGAATCTGGAACAGATGGTGTTTCGTCGGCCCAAAAAAACTGGAGGAAGGACGCTAATCAGACCAAAGACCAGAACAGATTGCTAATTTCTCATCGTGTTCTTCTAATTTTTGCTCAATCAATGACGGTATAACGAGTAATCAGTACCATTTAAGCCATAATGAATCTAGTATTGCTGAGAAAAGAACAGAAAAGTAGCAAAGATGGGATTTGAACGCACGATATCCTGTTTGAGTTACAGGTTTGCTAACCACTGTACTACAGGTGAAGCTTTTAGGAAAGCGGCTGCAAGGGACATGTTACTGGACAGTTATTTTTGAAAAGTTAACGTTGAACATAAACTGTCGAGATAACATAAACTGTTGAAGTATGTAACATAAACTTTTGAAATAACTTAAGCGTAAAATTCATGTGATTCCTAAAAGTTGTTAG
>OZ038444.1:1255576-1280576 GCA_964036265.1 Daptonema setosum
TTTTGGCAGGAGATAAAAGTCTGTTAACGAAACGTTTATGTAAGAATGATATGTCTAGCTTTTTATCCGACAAAACACTTTTTACAACTATTAATTATTTAAAAGATTCTCAGTCTGACTGTATTCTTATAATTCACATTCTTTACTTTGTATGTGTGATAATGGGTTACATTGAATTATCTCAGTAACAATTCACTTTGAGAAATCATTGTGATAAAAGTTGATAAACACCATCAAGGGACGGCCGCTAGGATTAGCCAGGATCGAACCATATTCGTTACTCCCCATGCCTTCAGGGCATTTTTAGTTGCTTGTGTCATTATGGTTCACATGAGTAACCAGTAACCAGGTAACAGTTCCAGAACAAAACTGTTCATTTCATCTATTTCAAGGGGAAAGATTATTTCTGATTTCGCCCGAATGTATCACGGACGAAGGCTATATACAGTATGTAAATACAATGTATGTACTTCTTACACAACTTTGCAACACCTGAACAATGCCTACAGTCGGTGCAGCGGGTTATGTCTTGTAAAGCTGGTGTCACACACATCCTAAAATTGAGTTTTTCTCTGATTAAAACAGGAATAAGATGAAAAAAAGGTGGGGATAAGGAATAGGGTCTTGCTTACCTTTTTAGTTTGACAGAAAGTTGAAAAAATTACATCGCGGACAGAAAAAATGGCGAGAACTTACATGGACTATAAACGAGTAGTAAAGGTGATGTTTCATGAGTAGGAACAATTTTTTTATTTTTCTTGCTGGCTGTAAAGGTGCGTCAGACCCTTTTCCATATTCCCATCAATTTTTATCATCAGGATCCCGTTATAATCGAAGAAAAACTCAATGTTAGCATGTATGTGGCAACAGTTTTACAAGACATAACCCGCTGCAACGACTGTACATGTACAGTAGTATACATAAATCGTACCCATTGTGAAACTCGTTATCAATACTCGAGATCAAATTACTAACGTTTTATTTTGTGAAATCAAAACGTGTGACAACTCAAACAGTATAATACTAATAGTAATATAATACTAATACTGGTATAATACAGTACTCACAGGTTACAATCATGTAAACAATATTTATAAAAAAATCATGAATACATACATTGTATGTATGACATACCATCAAAGGTTTTACTTTTTCATACGACATCAGCTGGCACCCATGTACATACGTACGCATCGGTGAAAATTTACCGAAACTAATCTGAAACGCACAGAGTGTTATTTCCACACAAACTCATACTGTCGATAATTTGAGAATGTTCCTCTGTAACATGCATCATACGGCGTAACTAACAATCCAAATTACAGAATAGATTTAATTTTTTTTATCTCTCCAGCAAAAAAGTGTTACGGCTGATTTCGCGTACTTGCACTAATGTGTAGCATCGAGTTCTTGAATTGTCACAACAACCCAATGTGATCCATCTTTTTTTCTGCAAGAAAAACACTACTTACCGTCTGGCTGTTTTGCCACCAAATAAAGGTAAGAGAAGTGTTGTATGTTAATCAGAAGCAAATATTGACATAGTAAGGGCGGCCTGTGAGTGTGACTGTGAGGTCTCATGGCTTGCTTGACTTGCGATCACTGTTGCCGAAATCAAATATTATGTTCGAAATTTACGTTCTTTTATTATGTTCACATTTTTGTTCGTGAACAAATTGAATTATGTTCGGTGAATTTGGCGGACTTTTGTGAACGTAATGGAATTGTGTCTATATACCGTTCGCGAACAAAGTTTTATGTTCGCTATATACGTAGATTTCCGAAGAACATAAATGTTTACACTCCCATAATTTACCAAAGAAAAAGGAACAAAAAGAGAACAACACAGTTCCGTTCAGGAACGAATATGTTACGTTTTATTTACGTTCTTTTTAAAATCAAGGTGCGTAGGTAAAATTCTATGTAAATTTTTACAACTGAGAATCGGATTAATATATCAACGGTAACGGTTTGCATGGGCATGGAATGTGATATCCAATTATTCAATCTGCCCGGAGCCTAATTAGTTGTTGTTTTAATAGAAATGAAAAATTAAATCATTCCAGATTTTAAATCAAACCAAAACAAAACCACAAACAACCAACCTTCCACAATCCACCATGGAATCCGAAGAGCCTTCCTCGCAGTCCCAAACAGATGATGGTCTGGATGACATTTTCCGGGATCGAGGTGATGAGGAGCAACAAGAGCGTAGACGCGAGACGGCCGCCGGCTCAGAACCAGAAGGACAACAAGATGATGACTTGGTTAGGTGAACATGTGATTGATTGAATGAATGAGCGATTGATTGATTGAATAAAAGTGTGTTAGCTTAGTCAGGTGATTAAAACCTAGGATGGCCGGATACATTGAAATATAAAATGTTATATTTTTATATATAGTTAGAACTGATGATTAAACTAACTTGTTCAGGAAATCCAGCAGCCGATGGACCATGATCAAGTAGAGTCCGAATCAACGACACAGCAGACGGAGACGGCCACCGGCACCGGCACAGCAGGACAACAAAAACAGAATCAATCTTCCACATCATGCCAGTCCCAGCCAGCTGCTGAGGTGATTTCGGACACCGGCGGAGTTGACGAGAAACTGGATGCGGTTGGTTGTGTCAGTGTGTCGGTATCACACGTGGACGCGGAGCAGGAGAACATCAATCAGATGCTGGTCGGAGTGCAGCATGAAGACCCGGTTCAGGAAACGGCCACAGAACGCAAGGAAAAGGTGGGTTGGGTGCATTCTGTTGTGTTCTATGATAAGTTTATATCTTATATTGTATTTCGCTGTGTTATTTATGTATTTTGCTATCCCTTTTCTGGCTATTTTTATTAGTTTGTTTTCAGACATCGGCAACAGCGGCGAATCCGGTCGTGTCTACTAGTGGCGGGTCGCACCCGACTGAACGCAAGGAAAAGATGAAGGGAAAGGTGGGTTGGGTGCATTCTGTTGTGTTCTATGATAAGTTTATATCTTATATTGTATTTAGTTTGTTTTCAGACATCGGCACCAGCGGCGAATCCGGTCGTGTATGCCAGTGGCCGGTCACAGCCGACTAAACGACAGGAAAAGGTGAAGGGAAAGGTGGGTTGGGTGCATTCTGTTGTGTTCTATGATAAGTTTATATCTTATATTGTATTTAGTTTGTTTTCAGACATCGGCACCAGCGGCGAATCCGGTCGTGTATGCCAGTGGCCGGTCACAGCCGACTAAACGACAGGAAAAGGTGAAGGGAAAGGTGGGTTGGGTGCATTCTGTTGTGTTCTATGATAAGTTTATATCTTATATTGTATTTTGCTGTGTTATTTGTGTAATTTGCTATCCCTTTTCTGGCTATTTTTATTAGTTTGTTTTGTTTCAGCGAACCCCAAATACAGAGCCTAAACTGAAAACTAACTCTTAGCCTTATACAAGGCAATCTCCTTTATTAACGTACAGTTTGTTTTCGGAACTAAGCCGAAGCCGTACAAACAATCAAATGGTTCAAACTAATCACTAATCGACACTTTGGCAAGCAGGCAACACCCTTTCCGATTGCCGTTCCAGCAAATAGTAATAATAACCGATTATTGATTAACTTTAATTCTTAAATGTCTTGTCTTGGGGTTATTTTTATCAATCTGGGGTTAGGACCTGGGATTAATTTTAACACTCTGGTCTGGGGTTATCACCAGGGTTTTTTTTTTATCAATTTGGGGTTAGCCGATCGGGGTTATTTTTATCACTGCGGGGTAATGGGTTAATGGGGTTAGCGGGGTTATCTTTATCACAGACCCCTGACCCCACACGTGTTGTTAATATTTGTACTGGCAGGGATTTGTTTCTAATAATGGATCATTTGACGGTATTTGCTTGTCATAACTGGTGACTTTAATTATTTTCTAGGTATCCCGTCGACCGCCCAAACCAGGCGCACTGTTCAAAGTCGAGAAGATACTGGATCGCCGCCAGATCGAGGGTGATTTCCAATATCTTATAAAGTGGGACGGATATCCGGAGTTTGTCGTATTTTTTTATTCCATGTTAACAATTTATATGAACTATAAAAAGTTGTTACAAACTTATAGAAATAAAATTACTTTAAAAATATAATATTTACTTCAGTACCGCCAACTCCTGGGAGCCTTCGGCTAACATCCATTCGGCCCTTATTGAAAAGTATGAAAAAGAAAGGAAACTGTCCAGTGACGACGAGATCATGGCGCCCATTGCAAACGATACACCATGTACACTAAAGTGGCCAAAACTGCGGCGCAAGAAAGGTCGAGGCTCAAAAACCAAAGAGGTTACAATTCATTTATTATTACGATATATTACGATGTATTATGTTTTATTCACAACTCTGAATAAGTTGGGGATGACCGGCATAGCCCCTTAAAATAACATTTGAAGTGGATAAAAGAAAGGGATAAAGGTCATTTGACGGAGATGGCCGTCGGGAATGATTCTCAGCATCTACGTTGAGATGATAACAAGGAGGTCCTCCTGTATACCAGTCTGTATTTATTTTAATTAATTTGTGGCACGATGTTTTATCTAGATTGTTGTGGCCTTCCGTTCAAACGATTATTACGTGTCTTATCTTGATATGAAACATGATTGCAATTATTATTTGTTGTATAATTATATTCTAGTCTATTTTCAGGCATCGGCTGGTCTGATGAAGGTCTCATGTACACACTCGACTCCCAGTCGACTCGACGCATCGCAATCCAATGTCAGTGGTGGCGTTAGTGTAATTTTATAATTTAAGTCATAGTAGCGTCGTATGGGTATTATGATATTGGGTATTATGTAATTTAGTGTATTTTTATTGTTGATGATTATGCGAAAGATTATTCATTTTTGTGTATTGTATTCAATGTAGTTTAAAACATTATTTTAGTCAACGGACACTGCCAAAAAGCCCATGTCAACGGAGTTGCCCGCCGAGCACCAGGCCATCACCACAACTACGGAGGCGGCCGGCGATGTTAATGAGGTTACTTTAATTTAATTCAATCATTACACCTCGCTGGGACTCCCTGTAGATAGATAGATAGGATAGTTTGATCTCTGAACTGATTGCAGCTTCGCGCCTTCCTTGAGGACTTCAGGGGACCTGTCGTGAAACGGTTAGATGAGGCGGGTACATCGATTCAACCGTTGGAGAAAAAGGTCAGTTACGAGCATCGTGACCCGTCGATTAATGAATACACTCAATTGAAGACGGTTGCCAAATTCTGATCTATGTGAAATGTAAACATCATGTGACAGTCTACACATGTAACATCATGTGACAGACATCATATTCTAGTCTAATATCAGGCATCGGCCGATTTGGTGTCGGCCTCCTGTCAACACTCGAGTCCCAGTCCAAAACGACACCGGACGTCATCAGACCAAAGTGATCCGACCGACGCAGTGACGGCCGAGGCGGGTACATCGATTCAACCGTTGGAGAAAAAGGTCAGTTACGAGCATCGTGACCCGTCGATTAATGAATACACTCAATTGAAGACGGTAGCCAAATTCTGATCTATGTGAAATGTAAACATCATGTGACAGTCTACATCTTCAGTGACCGGCGGAGATAATGGTGGTTTCTCTTGTTGTTGTTGTTGTTGTTGTTGTTGTTGTTGTTGTTGTTGTTGTTGTTGTTGTTGCTTTTGTTGTTGTTGTTGTTGTTGTTGTTGTTGTTGTTGTTGTTGTTGTTGTTGTTGTTGTTGTTGTTGTTGATGTTGTTGAGTGACCGACTTATCTTCAGCCTCTTGGCCAGATGTTGTCACCAGTCTCTCCAACATCATCTCTGGCCAGCTGCCTGCACCTTGATGAGAATGAGATGAGCATTGATTGGGCCCAGGTGGTCGAGAGCTTCATGTCCAAATCACAGGTGAGGTTATGTATAGCAACAATTTAGTGACAAACAAATGACGTGAACAACAAGAACGACAACAACTAATACAACAACAACAAAAACAACTTATATTTCGAAAGTGAAACAGTGAATAATAAAGTATACATTTCCAGGAAAATCTATTGGAATCAGTGGCCGAAGCGAGTGCGCCCAGCGAAGAGCAGGCAGCCCTGGAATTAACAGAGAGCACAAAATCTACTGACAGCACTGAGCCCAAAGTTAGTGTTTTGACTAATGAACTTTCCTCTCACATTTAGCAATCTGTCTTTTCAGATGTTTTTATTACCCAATCGACTGACATCTTTTCAGACCGTGGCACCCAAACCAACTGAACGACAGATCTCCGAAACAAAGCGAAAATCCAAAAACCCTGACTCAGCCAATGTACCACCACCACCGCTCGCCATTGTCGATTGCTCAAACAAGAAACTCGAATCCAAAAAGAAAAAGGAGAAACCAGCTAAAGAAGTGGAGATCAGCTTTGCGTTGGTTTTACTCAATGACGGGCCTGATGTTTTCTTGGTCACATCTGTGTCACATATGAGATTGTGAATATATATATGTGTATTTATGTGTATTTATATATGTGTAAATCTTAAAGTTGATAGTAGATTGAAACATATTTGTTTTTAAATGAGTTATTAAAATGATGATTATGGTATTTTCAGTATCAAAGATGAACTCAATTCCAAAGAAGAGGCTCAACAACAGACCAGTGCGGTTGTGGATCCACCATCTTTGTCACCGCCAGAACAACAACCTGAACTTGTGAAAGAAACTGAGCAACTCGAACAATTGCAACAGCAACAGCAACAACTTGAACTCGAAAAGCAACAAGTGCAACTTGAACAATTGCAACAACAACAACCTGAACTCGAAAAGCAACAAGTGCAACTTGAACAATTGCAACAACAACAACAACCTGAACTCGAAAAGCAACCAGAGGTCATCAAGGCATCGGCCGATTTGGTGACGGCCTCCTGTCAACACTCGAGTCCCAGTCCAAAACGACTCCGGACGTCATCAGACCAAAGTGATCCGACCGACGCAGTGATGGCCGAGGCGGGTACATCGATTCAACCGTTGGAGAAAAAGGTCAGTTACGAGCATCGTGACCCGTCGATTAATGAATACACTCAATTGAAGACGGTTGCCAAATTCTGATCTATGTGAAATGTAAACATCATGTGACAGTCTACACATGTAACATCATGTGACAGACATCATATTCTAGTCTAATATCAGGCATCGGCCGATTTGGTGACGGCCTCCTGTCAACACTCGAGTCCCAGTCCAAAACGACTCCGGACGTCATCAGACCAAAGTGATCCGACCGACGCAGTGATGGCCGACCGACGCAATGATGATAACTTAGCCAATGTTGGTGACGGCATTATTTTTCTTTTTTAATTTAATTCATAGCAAACATCACCATGGGTACAAATTTTAAAGTGCTGTCACTGCTAAAAATAACACTGTCTAATAACTAACAGCAGCATTAAAAATGTAAACGTTTTCACCGCATCTTAGGACGAGCTGCGGACAACCATCATCGATTCCGACTGTTTCTATGACGATGATGATGATGACGAAAAAGAATGTCGAAAAAAATCATCGGAATGCCAGCAGTCGAAGAAGAAGAATCGTCGTGTGTCAGGCCACATGGTTCGTGTAATTGACATAGAACTAAGCTTTGTATTACATTTCATTTAAATTTATATTTTAAGTGTCAAGATGTGTAAATGTTATACTTTACAATATTTTAACATTACAGTATTTTATATTCCATATGGAGTCCATGTAAGTTATGTAAATTATTCTGCCTCCTACAAAAACGTTTTTATAGATGAAGGTGCCCGTGGTAAATAGACCGAAACAGTCGAAGATTACCAACTTTGCCATTAACAAGGATGAGGTTAGAAATGAAAACGGAATAAATATATTTATTATCATCATAACATAACATATGCAACATTCGAACTGAGCCTGTCTGAACCATGGAAATGATTCAGGCGGACACGATGCCGAAAATAACCTACGTGACACGGCGCGAGAGGTACAACCCGGTTCGGTCATCATCACAGCCAAATCCTTCCGCGCCGGAAGAACACAGCGTTAGTTTGCATTTTCAAATTCATTTATTTATATTTATTTCGACTGTTTCCATGAGCATATATTTTAAATGTCAAACTTTTCATTATTATTTTATTATATTAGATATAACTTTTATTTTACACTAAGTTTGTCTGCAACTTTTAAATAATTTGTATTTTATATCGTTAATAAGTAATTTGTCTTAACTTAGTGGAACTTATCATGGTTATTATCATTTGCATTTGAATTTAATTAAAGAATATTATTCAGACTACAAGCCCGTCTCCTATGTTCCCAGAGTCGGTTAAACGATCCAAGTCCTTAAGCGACAATGTGGTCACCATCGTTGAAACTGGATCTAAACCGATCACGCAAGCCGACAGTGAAGTAGCTATCTTGGTTAATGAATCGGACACGATCAACGAATTTATGCGTCATGAGGATGAACTGCGTCAAGTTTGTTTAAATTTTCAAATGCATTCAATAATACTTTAGACATTTACTATTATTATTAAACTATTATTATTATTATAAATTATATTATTACTGTTATTTTTTTCTAAAAATAGGCACGCCTTATCATCGTATTTTAAAGAATTATTTGTTGCACCATGAATTTCAAATGTATATAACGTGTAAATGATATGAACCTCCCAGGGATCGATAACATGGGAAACGAAACGAAAAAAATTCCAGGCTTTTGTTTCGCATACTTTTGCTGTGGACGACTACGCGACCAAGACATGCAGTGATCGTGGCCAATTAGGTTAAGTTAGGGTCTTTGATAATTAACTATTGTTGGTTTCGTTATCGATCACTGACCTCCATTCCACCTTGCAACGTGCGTCGGATGCGGCGCTAATCCGGGTGAAAGCGCAGAACTGGTTGGGATCCTGCAGATCAACGTCGGAGGCGAAAAGTCGAAAACACCCGCCATTGTTCAGGTACGTGACGATGTTCTTCGTCAACCGCTTAAAATGAAATACATATTAACAAGCAACAACGGAAATATTTAACATTGAATTATTATAGATTTCAGATTTCATGATTTAATTGTGTTGTCTCGCATTGTCGCATATAATCGGTCTTACAAAAATTATGAATTACAAATTACCTGAATTAAAGAGGTGAAAAACATGAAAAATAATCAAGTTTGAAGAATTTTTAGAATTGAACATGAAAAGAGAATAACGACACGACACATACGGAAATTGTCCTAAGGGACATTTCGAAAACCTAAAGGGTTTAAGGAGAGGGAGGAATAACAAAAGTTTTTCAACGTTTAATACGCATTTGCATCAATTGCAAAACGAATCAAAGTAGTTTAACTTAAAGTAATGATTCAATCGAATAAATTTAAATGGAATGGAATGTGATAAAAGTACAGTTCTGTGTTTCAAGCATATAAAATTATGAATTACAAATTACCTGAATTAAAGAGGTGAAAAACATGAAAAATAATCAAGTTTGAAGAATTTTTAGAATTGAACATGAAAAGAGAATAACGACACGACACATACGGAAATTGTCCTAAGGGACATTTCGAAAACCTAAAGGGTTTAAGGAGAGGGAGGAATAACAAAAGTTTTTCAACGTTTAATACGCATTTGCATCAATTGCAAAACGAATCAAAGTAGTTTAACTTAAAGTAATGATTCAATCGAATAAATTTAAATGGAATGGAATGTGATAAAAGTACAGTTCTGTGTTTCAAGCATATCGTATAATAATACATTTTCCATATCAATCAATGTTCGATTTTCCATATCAATCCATCGCAATTCGCACTTAAATTAACATTAACCTGTATGACGGCCTGAGTGGTGTTTTCTGAGATCATCAAGTGGAAATCACGCACCATGTGCGTCAACGCTTTGCTCTTGCATTCGTCCTCAGTGCAGTAAAACTTTCCACAAGAGCATCGAAAACCGCTAAAAAAAATTACACGTTAAGTTTTTTCCTTTTATGTTAAGGCGTTTATAAGTAATGACAAACAATGCCGTGTTTTCACGGAAAGCAGAAGGTGGTGGGGCCCGGTCAAACTAGGAAACTTAATTTTTTAAGGTATTGTGGTGATTATTCGTAATGTCCATCTATCAATGTGTAATTCAGTTAAACACACATTATGTCCACGCGTAAGCGGCACTCGTGACATTGGTAAGCCTTGTCCGCGTTTCGTCGTACGACTGCCTGCATTGGTGCCGCCCTACGTCGGGCCGCTGATGCCGACTTCCGACGCTTCTTCAGTAATCCGGTTAAGCTGCGGCGGCGGGCATCGGCCAGTCGCTCTGAAATTGCATGAGCATATATATTCATAATTTTGCGCTGAATTCGGTGCTCCAAGTAAAAAGGATACAAAATGAAAATTACGGAAGTTATGCAGGTTTTTAGCCAAAGGGGACCTATTCAGTCTCATCAGACAGCATTTTCCGCGTTTTCCACGCTGTGAACCACAGGGAACTTTAAAAAATAAAGTAATGAAAAAGCAAAGAATACAATGATATTGCTGTTAAGTAAACCAACCACTGTCATTCGGCATGGCATCATCTTCGGATTCGGATACGTGCGGACGTGAAGGTTCGGCGCCCGCGGGTGACGCGACCACCAGACGACCCTCGTCGCCGTCAACTTCCTCGGCGTCGGCGGACACCACCAGACGACCCTCGTCGCCGTCAACTTCATCGGCGTCGGCGGACACGTCACCACGAACTTCGGGACCCGACTTAAAAAAACATTATTAAATAATACACAACAAAATACAACTAATAAATCGTAATATCATCCCCCAAAAGTGTTTATTTCTAAATTTCTAACCTTTATAATCTTTATAATATTAAATTAACCACGAAATGGTTGGGCAGATTGAAAAATCGTAATCATTTAGTCGCCAGATGATATATTAAAAATAAATCCTTTTATATTTCAATATATCCGGCCATCCTAGGTTTTTTGCTTAAACAATAATTAAATATAAGTAAAAAATACTGAACTACTAAAATTACTGATCTCATAACTATTTAAAATAATATACAATTTAAAAAAAATTAATGTCAAACAGAACCTCAATATCGTCCTCATCAAAATATCGAGCCAATCGTTCGGCATCAGTTGACTCATTCGGCTTCGGCAACGATTTTTTTCCATGTTCACGCCGCTTTGGCTTCTGAAAAGAATTGAAAAATCATACGATTTCAAAAAACACTGGTAAAAAATCTGCAAACACGAAACAAATTCATAGCATGATATCACGTGCATTAATGGACGAACTCGTATCGGATTAACCGGTTGTCGATTCCGTACTAACAGTGCCAACAACCGATATATATTTATAACAACACACGCTATCCATAAATATAAAAAAGATATAAACTTACCATCGAACACAAGAGAATGCACCCATCCTATCCTATCCTAACAACAATACCACCATTACAGCCCTGAATCCGTAGTAAATCAGGCAAAAAATATACACCTAAATGTGAAAATAAAACAGTATACTTAAATAAATTTAACGTAATGGAACGTAACCTTAAGGACATCTTCGGCCACAACAGCCACATCGCCATCGGTTGAACAAGACGCTGACCCGGTATCAGCAAAACCACCACTGTCATCCTAGAAACATATAGCCTTTCCTTAATACGAATTACAAACAACGTAAATTGGGCAGATTGAAGAATCCTAATCATTTAGCCGCCAGAAGATATATTAAAAATATATCCTTTTACATTTCAAGGTATCCAGCCATCCTACGTTTTTGCTTAAACAATAATTAAATATAAGTAAAAAACAACTGAACTACAAAAATTACTGATCATAATTATAAAAAATAATATAAAATATAAAAATATTAACATGAGACAGTACCTGTTCCACGTCCACCTCTATAAACTCCATGTCCACTTGAGCCCGTTTCATGTGTTCATGTCCAATTGCGTAACTTCCAGTACCACTGGCCTGTGGTGTGGCAGTCGCTGTTGTTGACTGAATAAAGTTTTAAATTACATTTAAAAGTAAAAAATTAATAATCTTTTGCATAAATTAACGGTAATCGCGACCCGTCGACCGGTCGACCCGTCGACCGAGATCGGTCGACCGGCCATTTGGAGGTTTTTAGGCTGCCTACATAGCTGGATAGGTTTGGAAGGCTAGGTATGAGCATCAAAATTAGGTTTCTGTGTAGGCTTAGGCTTAGGCTTAGGTTTTTGTAGGGCGCGTAGCGCTTGAGCCTATCGCACAATGCTCACAACACAACTGCCAAACTGTTAGTATAGTGCTCCAGAACAACTTTTATAAACTTAAGTCGGTGCTAGGAACTAAGCCGAAGCCGTACAAACAATATCAAAATTCTGGGTCGACGGGTCGACGGGTCGCGATAGCCGTAAAATAATCCGCCCAAAACAATCAATCCTATGGAACTCGTCTTACCAGATTATAGAATAACAGCAAGACAAGACAATTCTAAAAATTATTAAACAAACCTCCACTGTGAACCGTGTATCCGGACCAGCGGACGTCGATGCCTCCATGATGTCAGTCATGTCGTGATCGTTCGGATCGTTCAACTAAAGGTAGAATAATAATTTTTATAACATACTCTTAATGTAATGTATCTCCCCAATGTAGTACATTGATGTTGTGTATTGATTGCCTAACAACAAAAACAACAATCCCCCATTAAAGCCATAAATCCGCCAGAAAATATATTAAAATAACTATAAAATAACATCCGCTTCCCCCCGGATCCCAAATAAAATAAGAATAAACAAAACAGGTAACCTTTCTCAACGACAAACATGGCCGACGCCGTTCTGTGCCTTTTCCTGCCATGAATGGCTCGACGACCGATTTTCGTTTCTTCCGTGCCTTTTGTGCCTCTTTATCCCGTAGCGATACACTTTTATACACCTCATTTATTTTCTTCATCTTCTTTTTTTGTTGTTTATTCATTACTGAATTTTGCATTACGAATACCTGAAACAAAGAAAAAAGATCTGATTATATGCCATTATATGATGGAATAATATGACAATATTATTGAATTGAAATTGAAGGTTTGGGGCATCTGGAGCATCACAGTAAACAAACCAAACCTCAGAAAAGCATACAAATAAGCGTAATGCTAAAGCTAAACCTAAATCTTAATTTTATCTATTAAATAAATTCAGATTTCAGATTTCAGATTTCATTTCCAATTAAAAAAAATATATCCGATAGGCGATACAGTCGGGGCTAAAACGGAACCAGCGAAAATATTTGGTGGCGGGGTAAATATATATTCGATTTGAAACCGATTGTCACAATACAGTTGTTAGAATTTTACCCTTACACGACATTTTTGTTCTTTTCTTAATGTTCTTTTTTCGGGAACAGAATCATTTTTGTTCGCGATTTTTCCGGAATTGGAAAGAACATAAATATACAAGGTACTTTTTTGTTCGTCAAAAAAGGGAACATTAAACGACTTCTGTTGAATTCTTCCTGAACATAATCCTTTATGTTCCCAAAATTCTCCAGAAGAAAAAGAACGTAATTTTCAGATGTCAGTTGCGCTCAGAACATATTGAATATTGTTCGGAGTTTTTTGAAAAAAAAAGAACATATATAAAGATCGTAATATTTGATTTCGGCAACAGTGCTTGCGATGAGAGTGAATGAGTAAGTGAGTGAGTGAGTGAGTGAATGACCGAGTGAGTGAGTGAGTGAGTGAGTGAGTGAGTGAGTGAGTGAGTGAGTGAGTGAGTGAGTATGTATGTCAGTCAGTATGTCTGTCTGTCTGTTAGTCAATCCAGACCTTCCGTTCCGCCAGTCACTCACGTTCCTTCCTCTGTGACTCTCACTCACTCACTCACTCACTCACTCACTCACTCACTCACTCACTCACTCACTCACTCACTCACTCACTCACTCACTCACTCACTCACTCACTCACTCACTCACTCACTCACTCACTCACTCACTCACTCACTCACTCACTCACTCACTCACTGCATGTACTCGTTACAAATCACTGGGTTGAAAACCATGCCAGGAAACGGAACTCAACGACTTCGTATAAAAAACGATACTACAACCTGAAAAAAAATCAAATTAATAAAAGTCAAAACATTATTAAACGAAGCCGGCCACAAACGAACTCGGTGAGAGAAAAATTATTTATGTCGCTGTTGCAGTGAGCGTCTAAACTAAATCATCATGCATTACTTTTGAGTTTTAACACAATGCATGTGTTATATCACAATCTAGGAGCTTTTCGAAAACATTTTAAGATATTTGTTCAAAAGTATCACGAATTTTATGAGCCACCCTGTTTGTAAATATATGATAAGTGCGGTTTTTTGTTATTGAATACGCTGTAGATGTAAATTTTTTATTCCAACGCCCCTGCCGCGAAATTCCAAACCCCAAAAAATATCCTAGAATTTCTTCTAAACGAACAAACAAAAAATCGTGCGTACTAAGGGTGCCTTCATAGTCGGAGTTGCAACTTTGTTCGCAACTTTTCTGTAAACCTTTTACAGTTTAGTTTCGACATTTTTCATTTTTTTCTTCCTGTTTCGATTTCGAAAACGTTTCGGAATTGATTGTGAAGTGGAAAGGGTTTACGGAAATGTTTCGAACAAAGTTGCAACTCCGACTATGAAGGCACCCTTAGTATGCATGCAAAAATTTCGTGTTTGGAAAAAATTCTAGGAAATTTTTTGGGTTTTGGAAATTTGCGCCCTTGCCCACCATGTGCACACAGTGTCACTAGCGGACGAGCTGGAGCGGGCAAAGTGGAATTCCCCAGTCTTTGACAGTTTCAAAGAGTAGTTTGTTCCTTAAGATGTAGGTAAAATAGCCATATTTCTGCCGATTCCCCCCACTTTGTAGGTGTCTAAATTTCCCTCCCTTTGGAGGTGTTCCGCCAGTACACACCGTGACATATAGTCGAATTTTTTGGTTACGCCTTTTTGGGAACTTTTTTTGGTGTAAAACCTTTTCCTCACCCAGAAATTGGCGGTCGAAAGCATTAAATTGGGCTGGTGAAAAGGTTTTATACAAAAAAAGTTCCCAAAAAAGGCGTAACCAAAAAATCCGACTATACGTGCGTTACACGTGCAAACTTTATTAAGCCGCTTTTGCATTTACATTCAGTACTTAACCGATAAATAATATGTATTATTGTTATCACTCACACAAAGACATTATATACATATCAACTTTGGTTACAAAAATGAACGTAATATTTTATGTATTTAAATTACTTTACGTAAAAATGCCCCTTCCACGGCATAAGAAAATTCCAAATATGATTGTGATTGTGGATTGTGAATGATTCGAAATCCAAATTTTGCTTTTTAACCCGATTGTGCTCTTAATAGAAAAGTGTACAGCCAATTGAAAACGATTAACCGTTAACTGAACATCTATTATTGAGTAGGTTCATGGAAGCCAAACGTTGCTCCAGTTTGAAATGCAATGGATTGTATACGTTTGACAGAGTTTTATTAGAAAATCTGGTCTGTGAAACTATCAGCACACAAGAATAAGATTTTTTCCAATTTTGGATTATGATATGACTGAATAATTCATAAAATACGGGGAAAACGTGTTTTCTGTTCAAAAATTAAAAATCCAAAATTCAAAAATTTTGATTTTGGATTTGTCAAATCAAAATGATTTTTGGGAAGAATTCAAAAAATAAATAAAAAAGCATGTTATTATTCATCATATTAATCATTAATTGCCATGATATTGGTTTTCCAACGGTTATAACACTTAATGCACATATTTTCTCTGTGTAATACACTTTTGTTCATTCGTGCTCGTTTTCCTAACCCAAAATTCGAAAAAATTAGAATCTTGTGTGCCGATAGTTTTACAAATCAGAATTCTAGAATAATCGAAGTCTGGCAGACGTATACTGATGTGTTCCCGATCTGTTCATGCGCCTATCAAATTTACACAATTTACAGTCCATTCAGCGAATTATGTCGTGTAAAACTTTTGTCATACATACTTCAAAATCACATTTCTTTTGAAAATAAATTTCGTGTGTTGATGGATTTTGGCGGGGATAGGGTCTGGCACACGTTTTCAGTCAGCAATGCCATTCAATCCTACATATTTGTGAAACATCTTTTAACAATCGTGTTCTGATTTCCTGTTACATAAAATGGTACTTGAAAGAAGCAACTATCAAAAATTTAAGTCTCATAATCGATTGTGATAGCTATATTACAAAAATACAAAAAATATATTACGAGATAGCAAAAAATAGAAAAGTAGTAAAAACCGAAGTTGTCGTTTATCAAATCTATGTTTTATAGTCCCAATGTGAGCTTTGAAGCACTTAAAGTTTATCTCACCTCCAAACAATCATTTTCGAGGTGGTTTTTGTGTGGATCCATAAGTCGCATTTGTGCAGGACTAAATGTTACAAACAAAACTTTCTAATAGAAGTTTGTCAGCTTTTACCATCACCAATGTTGTTTTGTTTTGAATAAACGAGTTTTGAACACACCTCACTTTGCGATGCATAAATTTCATATGCGCTCTGGTGTTCATTCAAATTCCATTACATGATTAATTGATACTGTTGATACTTGATATTGGCAACGATTTCATGAGCCTGTGCAGAGAAATTTATGTACGGCTAACTGTTGTTGGGAATTCATACATATGTTTTGCTCCGAGTTCAACCTTTTAACTTTTTGAGTTGGTGAATAACTTTCTCAATGACGGAAGCGGATTTATGATGGAAACAGATCAAATTTAAAACTCAGATGGTTTTTTAAACTCACCTATTTAAAGCGCTTATTATGAGAATACTATTATTTGTTTTGGAAGTTTTGGAAGCATGCTTGAGTTTTTTTACCTACATAATTATAACTCCCCGAGGTACATATTTTCTCTGAAACAATTTTATTTATATTTTTCATTGTATTGCTTCCAGTCACTAAATTTCATAAAATGCAATTCTTTGAACTCATTAAAGCAATTTTTTGTAACGGCGTGTGTTGCTTTGCATTGTCCTCGCCTTCGCAGTTCGCACATGTAAAGCAATATGGCCAGTTTTATAGTTGCTAATTACTCATTAATTTAGAAAAAAATTCGACCCATGCAGTTTACAGCATCAGTTTCACCTTTGCATCTCACAGTTTCTAAACAAGAAAATTAAAAAGTCAGTCGGCGCAAAGTCGTTGCAACACTGCTAGACAAAGTTTTCAATGATGTTTCACATGTACGCAGGGACAATGCAGGCCCACACGCAGTAACAATAAACACGCAAAAACTATACCACACAATAACATGCAGTCGGTTAGACTGTTGTCCACATGCGAAATGAACGGCGGCTCAAGCTTGTTTTCGGAAGTTTTGTTAAGAAAAAAACTTACTGAACTTAAAAATAAATATAAACTATGCACTTGTAGCAATGATTACTATAAATTTGCATAAAGTCTGGTCACTGTTTCTCGTTACTCAAAAAATTTTACCGCAATCCTTTTGGCGCGCATTCAAATTTCGGCGCGCGTTCAAACTTATAAAAAAATTTCAACTTTTCACATTACATTTGTATTACATATTATTAAACTTGCCCAACTTATTAAAATTCTTCAATATAAGGTTTTCAGGAAAATAAATAGTAACAAGATACCCTGACCAAGCTATAACCCACTGGCAGTATAAACAAAAAACGGTAATTTGTTAATTGATGGTTCATGGGATCATGTACGGATTAGGTCATCATCCGAATCACTAGCGGACAATGGAAGAACTAAAAACTGGAATTCCCCCCTCTTTGACAGACTAAAAAAAATTGAATTTGTTCTTTAAAGTGTAGGTGAAATGGCCTGAGTTCTTCCGAATTCCCCCCTCTTTGGAAAAATTCCCCTCCTCTTTGGAGGTTTAGCTTGTCCGCCACTGATCCTTTTCCCCAAAACAAATAGTTTTATAACTTTCACATCTCCTGACCAGAAAGAATAACAGAGATGAAAAAATAATTTAATTAAAATTTTATTATCCCCTCTCCGTTGTGTCCACCGAAAACACCATAACTAAAAAGAAGATTTTTTTATTCATTTTTATTTCAATTGATACAATTAAAGTATGTAATTGTCCAGTTAATTTCATTACCCCCTCCCCGTTGTGTCCACCGAAAACACCACAGTTAAACAGAAAACACTAATTTTTTTTATTTAAATTCAAATGATACAAATAAAGTATGTAATTATCCAGTTTATCGCTGTTTGGTGCAGCTGTACTATATTAGCGTCGATGACAAATGTTGCTATGGGACGGTTAGTATGGGCCTCATACACTAGCGGACGAGAAGGGGTGGGAAAAGTGGAATTCCCCCCTCTTTGGCGTTCTCAAAAAGTAGAGTTTGTTCTTTAAAGTGTAGGAAAAATTACCTGAAAACTGTCAATTCCCCATCTTTGACGAAAATCCCCTCGCTTTGGAGGTCTGACTCGTCCACCAGTAGCCTCATACATCAACAGATCAGTGAAATATTATGGTCATACAGCTGGTTTTAGTACTTTCGGTCCGACGGTATTGTTTCATTTTTCAAGTTTTTCATCAGTACATACAATTTATGTATCACATGCAGAATATAAATTTGTGTGGGCCATCCGAATTCAAATGAGTTATTTCGTGATGGAGTGGAAACCTTTTAGAAACTTTATTAAGATTTGAACCAGTTTAAATGTTGGTTTCAAGCCTTAAGAGGGTGATTTGTTGCCGAAATCGTCGGTCGAAAATCGAAGTGTACATAGACATTAGTAATTTTCAGTCATACGTTTTTTCAGTCTCTTTCGTTATTCTTAATCAAATTTGTGCCTTCTGTCGGAAAACTTTTATCGTGTCAGAGAAAATGTCATCTATAACTGAAGTTCAAATGTTTCGCGACAAATTCACGGATTTTTTTATAAGACTTTTGCCACACACCTTAAATTAAAAACTTGAAATGTGACTGTCAAAAAATGTTATAAAAAACAAACAAAAAATAGTGTGCTTGAAATTTTTTTACTGAAAAACTGTCCCGACAATGTCCCGGAAAACTTTCGCGAAATATTCGAACCTCAGTTATATATAAGTTGTACAAAAAAGTTTGGGAAACTAATTTGAATATTCATCATGGTAGGTCACTGGCGGACGAGCTAATCCACGAAAGGGAAATAAATTTAGTCAAAAAGAGGGAATTGGCAGTTTTCAGGCCATTTTACCTTAACGTTAGGGAACAAATTCTACTTTTTGAGAACGCCAAAGAGGGGGGAATTAAACTTTTCCCACCCCTTCTCGTCCGCTAGTGTGGTAGGTAATTAAATGATCTACTGTAGCAACCCTTGAGTTCTGCCATACAAATTAATTTCTTTGTCTTTATGTGCATACACAATTGGTAAGCAAGCACGGAATTATTTTACAATATCATCCGTTGCACCAAACTATACGGATTCGTTATTCGTAGCTTTGGAATTTCGTAAATTCTACTCATTTGTTCACTGTAAATTATTGTGAGAAACATGTCTCTTTATTGTACTATTCTGATGCATTACACGGTGAGAATGTAGCCGCTCGTGTGTTTCATGTAACATGTTCTGGGATTTCTGCCATTGTCACTTTGTATAATAGCGTTTTTACTGGCCACGGGTTCAAACCCAGACCAATAAGTTGATGTTTTTTTACTTTCTTGGCTGCACTAGAAATCTTCGTTCATCTGGCTGTTAAACTATGTAGTTGGTTTAAAAATAGGGTCGTGCTACTCCCGTCGTCTTGAGTTTATCCCTATTCAATCATGCTGAACAGGAGTACCTGTAGTGATACTCCCAACGGACGAGTAGGGGAAAGCTCAGATTTAGGCTTAGGCTTAGACTTAGAAATAGGCTTTCAAAGGCTCATGCTTAGGATTGCTATTACTAACATTTCACTTTCTTGGCTGGACTAGAATGCTATTATAGACAATACACGGTTTTTTCGTATCTCAGAATGATTTTCGTGTTCAAATCTGCTTTCGACGGATGTTCAGATTTTTGAGAAAAAAAGTTGTAAGTTTCAAACGTTGCACTCATTGTACATTCATTGTTCATGTTTGTAACGGGTTCCTAAAAATAACTTTTGATAACAAGAAACCCTAAGGGTGTCTTCATAGTCCGTTGCAACAAAGTCTCCACAAAGTTGAAAAAACGGTTTGTTATAAGCACCATTTACTAGAAGTACCGTAATTTAACACGTAAGGTATAAAAATATGTACATAGGGGTTGCAGTGGATGCTGCTTATAACACACCGTGTTTCAACTTACTCGACATGACGGCACTCCATAAAGGGTATGAAAATGCCATGCCAAGTGTCACAACACGCTATCCTGATTGGCAGACCACAAAGAATTATAAACGACGCTAAGTTCACGTTTAATGAGACACATTTTAGTTGTTGCTATTTTATCCATCTTTCAATTTATCCAGGTTTCTTGTTGATGTTGGCCGGTCATCATGACCCCATTAAATTAAAACTTCGAAGCAGTTGAGGTGCATCCACTAGCGGACGAGAAGGGGTGGGAAAGTGGAATTCCTTTCTTTTTGGCAAGTTTAAAAAGTGCAGTTTGTTCCCTAAGGTATAGGTAAAATGTCCACAAAACTGCATATTCCCCCTCTTTGACAAAATTCCCCTCCCTTGTGGAGGTTAGCTCGTCGGCCAGTGGTTGCATCGTTTAGTCTGGTTTCTTATAGTCGCCAATGAATTACTGTTCCAACGCAAACTTGTCGATGCAGTATTAGTTTTTCAGATAAAACTGACCTGAACTGAATACGCACTTAAAATGTTTTTCTGTTCAAAGTAATAGAAAGCTTGTTTCACTTGACAATTATTTACCTAAGAACGTAGAATTACTACGCTATGTTGTTATTTAGCACATGCGGTAATGGCTTTGTCCAGTACAGTTTTCCATGTTTGAATGATTCCTTTAAGATTTTTCCCTGTGTTTGTTTTTGTTGATCTCTAGTAAAGTGTTCGCTAATCACCTTGCTAGTTAATTTTTGTAAGATTTTTCCCTTTACTTGTTTATGCTGATCTCCTGTTCACTAATCTCACTGCGACTTCATAGAAAGATTCTAGTCCAGCCAAGAAAGAGAAAAACGTCAAGTTTCCGGCCGGATTCGAACCCAAGAATGTCAAGATTTTTACGAAAGTTAGTGCTATGCACAAACATGTGCTGAATTGTACTGAATTTCACCTGAAGTAGGACATCATGAATGGGGACGAGACGGGGAGGGAGAGTGGTTTTCCATCTCCTTTGGTGGTTTCGAAAAGTTGATTTCGTTCCTTAAGGTGTAAGTAATATGGTCTGAAAACTGGCAATTCCCCCTCCTTTGGAAAGATTCCCCTCCCTTTGAAAGTTTAGCTCGTCCGCCCGTGGCTACCCGAAACTCCAAAGGAAGGAAAATGGTTCCAAAGAGGGGAATTAGTGTAAATTGGGCTATATTACCTACACCTTAAGGAACGAACGCTACTTTTTGAAACCGCCAAAGTGGGGGAATTACACTTTTCCCCCTTCTTGTCCGCTAGTAAGCTGAAGTACATATGACATTTTGAATATGTTCTGAATTTCGAGAATGCACTCTTTCCCTAAGGATAACCTTTATTTGATCATCAAATACATAGGTTAGATTTCGAAAAGGGTATTTTGTGCGCACTGGCGAATGACCTAATCCTCCAAAGGGAAGGGAAATTACCTAAAGAGGAGGTATTGACGGTTTTCAGGTCTCTTTACCTACAATACACCGTAGGGAACGCATTCTACTTTTCGAGAACGCCAAAAATAGAGATTTCACTTTTCCCATCCTTTCCCATCCGCTAGAGGTCGCGTGCGAGCTTTCAAAATTAGTATTGAATTTTTCGTAGTAATATAATCATCAGTTATTTTATGCCATCACAGCGGTCTTCATATTAACGAACTTTCGTGTAAATCGTATTACTTTCAGCTTCAGGCACTAGCGGACGAGAAGGGATGAGAAAGGTAGATAGTGTATCAAAAAACTCAAACAACAGTGGAAAAAATATCAGTGTGATTCCTTTTTATTTCGGCGGAGATGAACTTGGTTATGGGATTCACTGGTTTTGTTCAATTTTCTCCTTATCAACGATTGAGTTTTCAGAGCAGATTAGTAGTTTCTTGTGTATAATAACTCTTAATAACGGAAAATTCGTTCTAGTTAATGTCAAAGGTTGTGTGACAGTCAGTAACCGTAAGGGACAGATCCAACTTACATAACATCGAAACTGATTTAAGTTTATTAGACAATTCTATTCTTTGTTCGTGAAAGTGTGTTGTGATCGATGAACTAGAATCTGAATTTTTTTCAGTTTAGCTCCACCCCGAATAAGCACAAGTTATGGTGTCAATTGATTACAAGACAAATTTTGAAAACGCGCCTTTTTGGTATTTTTTTTCATGCATAATTTCGATCCCTCGGAAATACCCTCTGTTAACCGATATCGTTTCTAATGAGGTGTAACAAAAATTATGTCTTGTAATAAAGAATTTATGATTGGCACAAATTTGAGTTCAGTTTCGTAGTTGGTTGAGAGCACTAAACTTTGTTCATGTGCTTCATTACAGTTTTTTCGTCAATTCTCTCATTAACTATTCCAACTTGACAGTGTTTTTCATTGAGCCTTCCTGCAGTGCAGATGACGGTTCAGGCGACTTAAAGTGCAGTCATCGAACTTATCACATTTGGGAACTGGTTTTACGGTATTTACGTGTAGCAAGTTCATTGGAGTAAGAGAGTAAGTAGTATGTGTCTGTATGTATTTCATTCTGTCATAAACAGACACTGGTTTCAAGCAAGTATCAAAAGATTGACAACAAGGGAGCAAAAAAACAAAATGTTATAGTATATTATGTTTGTGCTTTTGTACCACTGACAGACGAGTCAATCGTTCAAAACAATTGGAATTATCTCAGATAGTACTGAAGCAGCAATTATTAGCCACACGGAACAAATTCAACTCTTTGGAACTACCAAGAAGAGGGGAAATTCCACATTCGGTTGTTCGCTCGCTCGCTAGAGTACTGTGCAGTAGAAACGTGCGTCAATCAACATTTATGACTATAGTTATTTTAAAGAAAAACTATCGTAAAAACGATACCGCGAAACTGGTCCAACCAACCACCTTACCCCCCCCCCCCCCCCCTCCCCCCCCCCCGCCGTCACACTGGCGGACGAGCCGAACCTCCAAAGGTAGAAGGGAATTTTACCAAAGAGGGGGGAATTGGCAGAAATTTGGCCATTTTACCTACACCTTAAGGAACAAACTCAATTTTCTGTAACCGCCAAACAGAGGGTGGGGATTTCCACTTATTCCTCCCCTTCTCATCCGCTACTGATTGCAGAAACTGTGCATCAGTGATTGAAACGAAGTGACCACCCACGGACAGTGGCGGATGAGCTAATCCTCCAAAGGGAGGGGAATTTCACCAAAGAGGGGGAATCGGCGGAAAATTGGCCATTGTGCAACCGAATGATGGCGGATTGGGATGTGATGGTGTTAGGAAGCATTCATGGCCAACAACTGGGCGTCGGTGATTCGGCCAGCCGCTGGCTGGCCAGCAGCCAGCGGATTAACTGGCCAGGTTTCCATCAACGGAACAAAATCACCATTTCTCCGAATTTCCACTCGCCATTCGGTAAATAACTTACTTTCAGCACAAACCAGTTTATTAAAACGTTTCATGACCGTGTTTATGACCGAAAACTGACGGGGACTACACTAGCGGACGAGAAGGGGTGGGAAAAGTGGAATTCCCCCCCTCTTTGGGGGTTTAAAAAATAGAATTTGTTCCTTAAGGTGTAGGTAAAATGGTCTGAAAACTGCAAATTCCCCCATCTTTGGCAAAATTATTCCCCTCCCTTTGGAGTATTAGCTCGTCCGCCAGTGCGGGGACACAGAGTGGAGACGCAGACGGGTGGAGATTACGTAATTAGTTATACGGTAGTTTCCCATGTTTGCATGATTCAATTAAGGTTTTTTTTCGAGTGTTTTTCTTTGCTGATCTCCAGTTGAATTGTTGACTAGCACTATCGGACGAGAAGGGGAGGGAAAAGTGGAATTCCCCCCTCTTTGGCGGTTTCAAAAAACAGAGTTTGTTCTTTAAGGTGTAGGTAAAATGGCATAATTTCCGCCGATTCCCCCCTCTTTGGAGAAATTCCCCAAGTATATGTACATACATATAGTGGAATTTTTTGGTTACGCCTTTTTTCGGGAATTTTTTTGTGTGTAAAACCTTTCCCTCGCCCAGAAATTGGCGGTCGGAAGCAGCAATTTGGGGTTGAGAAAAAGGTTTTACACACAAAAGTTCCTAAAAAGAGTTGTAATCATCTTCTTTAGGAACTTTTTTTGTGTAAAACCTTTTTTGTCACCCTTAAATTGCTGCTTCCAACCCCAAATTGCTGGGTGAGGGAAAGGTTTTACACACAAAAAAATTCCCGAAAAAAGGCGTAACCAAAAAATTCGACTATACACAAGTGCCGAATTATGTCAGCGGAAGTAGAACATTTTGATTGCACTGGCGGACGAGACGGGGAGGTAAAGTGGAATTCCCCCAACCCCTCTTTGGCAGTTTAAAAAAGTTGGGTTTTTTCCTTGAGGTGTAGGTGAAGTGTCCTGAAATTTGCCAAATACCATTTCTTTGGAAAGACTCCACTCCCTTTGGAGGTTAGGCTATGATTTTTCTCATCGGATTTTTAGCTGCAATATGACATTTTGAATGTGCTATGAATTTCGAGAATGCACTCTTTCCCTAAGGATAACCTTTATTTGATCATCACATACATGTAGGTTAGATTTTGAAAAGGTACTGTCGGATTAGCTAATCCACCAAAGGGAAGGGAAAGTTGCCAAAGAGGGGGTTTTATTTACAGTTTTCAGGCCATTTTACCTACACCGTAGGGAACGCATTCTACTTTTCGAGAACGCCAAAAAATAGAGATTCCACTTTTCCCACCCTTTCT
>OZ038444.1:1289938-1327879 GCA_964036265.1 Daptonema setosum
CATACTCGCAATGAACGTTTTTTTGACTGAATATTTTCGAAATTAAATTGATTATTAGGATTTCTGAACCGAGATACACTTTCGAAGTATAAAAAAATACAAACCAGTTTGGCCGCTCATTAAATTAATTCTTCTCCGACGTTTGAATAACCAACGAACAGTATGCGCAGCGCAGACATTTTCACCCTAAAATATAGCCTATCCAGGGTTTCTTGTTTTTTCAAATTTTTTTTGGCGCGCAGTTTGAATTCAAATGTGCTGTTGGCGCGCTTCAAAAATTCGCAAACTAAAATCTTTTTCTCTCAGCATTTGGACAACATACAAAAATTGCGATTGATTCATTGCATACGTGCGTAACCGACCCGCTTAATAAACGTTTGATAACAAGAAACCCAAACCAAAAATCATGAAAAATTTTTTTACATACATACTCGTCAACCATATAAATGGTACGGAATGTAGTCGGATTAGGCGACTTCTATCTAATACTTCATTATATTTACTTTAAACCACATATATATATTGTGGATTACATATATAAGAATTTAGGATTATAATGTAATATTTAAATTCTGAAGTCTGCCATGAAGACTAGGAAATGCCATGAAGGCTTGGAATCGAAGTCGGACCGTTCTTCTAACATCGAAAACCAATACCTTCGACCCTCAGGGTAGCCTTGGGCTTACTTCAATTAACTTCCACAACTTCATCGTTCCTCCCTGGATGTCTGGTCAACTTCCGCATAGAAAGAGACGCCAGAAAAAAGGCTTGCAATTTTGAGGACCAGTTAACTAGATTAGCGTAAGCTGCTCTTGTAAGCACTGTACATTGTATAACATGAAAGCAACGCTACATACATACATGTAAACCCACTGGGGCCGGTCCGCATATTTGGCAACTGTACAGGTTTTTTGTCAGAATTCGTGCGACCCAACGACAGCTAATAACTGTTTGATTGTTTGTACGGCTTAGGCATACAGTAGTTCCGAACACAGACTGTACGTTAGAAAAGGAGATAGCCTAGCTTAGCCTCTTCGTGAATCAAAAAAAGTCGAATTTGGGATACTGACAAAAAAACCGGTCCACTGGCGGATGAGCCGATTCTCCAAAGAAAGGGGATTTCGTCAAATAGTAGGGAATCGGGTGTTTTGAGCCCATTTTACCTACACCTCAGCCTCAGGATACATATTACGCTTCCTCACCTTGCCAAAAAAAGGTGAATTCCGCTTTTCTCTCCCCTATTAGTTCAATCTGCGTTTGGGCCAAAGCGCAACAACACAAAATATAAAAGATTGAATGAACGTACTTTTTTAAATTTATGTATGTTGACTTTTTCAAATGTTTCTTTTTCATTGGTTGTCTAATAATACATTGAAACTGATGTACGTATAATAGCGAACAGTCATATTTATTGAGGGATGGAATTAAAATAGTTAAGTAAGTTTAAAAAAAAAAAAAAAAAAACTACTATTAAGTAAATTTGTTTTTATTTGTAAAAATAAAAATCTAGTATGTTTTCTGTAAAATTATGTTTGCTAACTTATAAAAGAGAAAAATAAAATCTAAACGTTGTTTCGGCCCTGCCTCCGACAACGTTCCTAATAAAAGCTGTTTGGGCCTCCTCAGGGAGATAACAGCGCTCATTTGTTAAATTTATACTTGATTTAAAAAGAACCATAAAAAATCATGATAAATAAAATTGTTTATACAATTTACTTACAATCCATGTATAACATACCCAAATAACAACAAATAAGTACAAAATGAGCAGTATTTGTTTTCAGCGCGTGTCTGGTGCATCGAGCACACGTCGGATTATCTGTGTTCGGTGTATTGATTGTTATTATTGCGCATATAACGTTGCAACAAAGAATTTTGAATAAAACAGATATTTATTCAAAAACTTTTTGAATGACTTTACAAAACTGTTTCTTGCTGTAAATTTTGTATTTCCACAATTTCGTATGATATCTAGCATAAAAGCAGCATGCGTATGACGCAAAAGTAGGTTGATCAAACTTATTATCTGACATTGCATGATACAGCTTAACCACGGCTTCAATCCAAAAGTGAAGTTTAGGTGTGAGTCTAGTGAATCTGAGAAATTGACCGATAACCAGACCTTTAATCATTTTACTATGAACACAACTTGAAGAGTGATACAACTTTTTAACATGAAATGGAAAAACATTGGTTTTGTCGTATATATGAACATTATTAGAACCAGTTTTTATAGTGAGATCTAAATAATTGATACCATTGTTGATTAGTGTTTCTTTGTTAAGCTTTAACGACGAATCATAAATAGCAGCAGTGTGATTATCAAGGTCCAGATTGACTGCTAATATATCGTCTATATATCTGAATAATGGTATATTTTTTGGAAGTGAGTAAGTTTTAAAGTAATGGTATTCCATAATAGAAAGTGTCAGGTCGGCGATCAGAGGACTTGCGTTGCCACCCATCGGAATCCCGCGAATTTGCTTATAAATTTTGTTGGCAAAAGTAACATACAGTACAGGACATAAAGATGTGGCCGGCTGCGCAGAATTTCAGCGAATTCGCCGAAATTCTGCGCAGCCGGCCACATCTTTATGTCCTGTACTGTATGAGTTATTTAAAATTATTTGAATGAGTGACTTGACATCTGACGAATTCAATTGACATCGAGTGCTATTAGCATCATGGTTATTTGTGTAGAATCCATGGCTTCCGAACTTTGATTTGTTCGCTGATATATATATTTTACCGGAATTTGCAAAACAGATGTCAACAAGCGTGAATAAGTTGCGTATGTACGTATGTCACGCTGCAAAATACATTTTTGCAGAATACATTTCTGCTGCTCAACAGTGCACATTCAATCAACAGTGAATCTCTCTATACCCCAGTTCATATCAAATTATCGAATGAAAACCGTGCTTTAGAATGAGATGCACGAATCACGTTCACGTTTCACGAATCTTACATACGTCTGAATGACGGGCGTTTTCTATGGTGTTTACCCATCATTGTTCCCGACTCGAGTCGGATGTTCAATGATAACTTTGTTGTCGGCGGCTGCCTTGTTAGGCAACAACAGCTGATTTTTTTGCAGATCATCCTCTTCAATAAGGTAACGGCTGCATCGTACAAAGCTGAATGAACGCTGTACGGTACAGCGTGCGGTTTTTTTAGCATAACTGCTGTCTTTCTTTTAGCATAATCAATGTATGATTATTTAGCAGCTGATTGTTCAAAACTAAAAACACAAAAATGCAACAAAGAACTTGAGAAAATTAACGCCCATTTTTTCACAATACATTTCTGCTGCTCAACAGTGCACATTCAATCAACAGTGAATCTCTCTATACCCCAGTTCATATCAAATTATCGATTGAAAACCGTGCTTTAGAATGAGATGCACGAATCACGTTCACGTTTCACGAATCTTACATACGTCTGAATGACGGGCGTTTTCTATGGTGTTTACCCATCATTGTTCCCGACTCGAGTCGGATGTTCAATGATAACTTTGTTGTCGGCGGCTGCCTTGTTAGGCAACAACAGCTGATTTTTTTGCAGATCATCCTTTTCAATAAGGTAACGGCTGCATCGTACAAAGCTGAA
Source organism: Daptonema setosum (assembly GCA_964036265.1). Classification (NCBI taxonomy): domain Eukaryota; kingdom Metazoa; phylum Nematoda; class Chromadorea; order Monhysterida; family Xyalidae; genus Daptonema; species Daptonema setosum. The sequence goes on from OZ038444.1 coordinate 1,293,548, forward strand.
TGAACGCTGTACGGTACAGCGTGCGGTTTTTTTACATAACTGCTGTCTTTCTTTTAGCATAATCAATGTATGATTATTTAGCAGCTGATTGTTCAAAACTAAAAACACAAAAATGCAACAAAGAACTTGAGAAAATTAACGCCCATTTTTGCAGAATACATTTCTGCTGCTCAACAGTGCACATTCAATCAACAGTGAATCTCTCTATACCCCAGTTCATATCAAATTATCGATTGAAAACCGTGCTTTAGAATGAGATGCACGAATCACGTTCACGTTTCACGAATCTTACATACGTCTGAATGACGGACGTTTTCTATGGTGTTTACCCATCATTGTTCCCGACTCGAGTCGGATGTTCAATGATAACTTTGTTGTCGGCGGCTGCCTTGTTAGGCAACAACAGCTGATTTTTTTTGCAGATCATCCTTTTCAATAAGGTAACGGCTGCATCGTACAAAGCTGAATGAACGCTGTACGGTACAGCGTGCGGTTTTTTTAGCATAACTGCTGTCTTTCTTTCAGCATAATCAATGTATAATTATTTAGCAGCTGATTGTTCAAAACTAAAAACACAAAAATGCAACAAAGAACTTGAGAAAATTAACGCCCTTTTTTTGCAGAATACATTTCTGCTGCTCAACAGTGCACATTCAATCAACAGTGAATCTCTCTATACCCCAGTTCATATCAAATTATCGATTGAAAACCGTGCTTTAGAATGAGATGCACGAATCACGTTCACGTTTCACGAATCTTACATACGTCTGAATGACGGGCGTTTTCTATGGTGTTTACCCATCATTGTTCCCGACTCGAGTCGGATGTTCAATGATAACTTTGTTGTCGGCGGCTGCCTATATAGGCAACAACAGCTGATTTTTTTGCAGATCATCCTTTTCAATAAGGTAACGGCTGCATCGTACAAAGCATAATGAACGCTGTACGGTACAGCGTGCGGTTTTTTTAGCATAACTGCTGTCTTTCTTTTAGCATAATCATCGGTGGCTGCCTTGTTAGGCAACAACAGCTGATTTTTTTGCAGATCATCCTCTTCAATAAGGTAACGGCTGCATCGTACAAAGCTGAATGAACGCTGTACGGTACAGCGTGCGTTTTTTTTTACATAACTGCTGTCTTTCTTTTAGGATGCTTTCAGAGTAAAAAGGAAAGTAAAAAGGAAAGTAAAATGGAAAGTTAAAAGGAAAATCTGTAAAACAACCGACGCAAAAATATAGACGTGATACTCGAATATTCAGAATTTGAATTTGACTGGCCAATCAGCGTAGCGCACTGGCCAATCAGGATAGCGCTGTGTGCGCAGCCCTCAGCGCTCATTGGCTGCTGCATTTGAATTTGAATTATTTAATATTTAATTTTGGGAATATTCCGCTTTGGACGCGTGCGTTGTTTTACAGATTTTCCTTTTACTTTCCACTTTACTTACCTTTTTACTTTCCTTTTCACTCTGAAAGCTCCCTTAGCATAATCAATGTATGATTATTTAGCAGCTGATTGTTCAAAACTAAAAACACAAAAATGCAACAATGAACTTGAGAAAATTAACGCCATGTCATGCGTAATAATCAACAGTGTTTTGCAAACACTCTTGATTAATGTCGCACTGAGATTGTTTTATTTGTAGTGAAAGATCAGGTTGTTCTGTTCTGTTTTCATGCGCATGCACCGGCGCTTTGCATGGGCACTTTGCCGCGAATCCAGCTACATGTGCTATCATAGAGTCGCTGCACAATATAATTATAATTTAGAGTTAAAATATAAACGGATAACCTGATAAAACGTTTACGTTATTGTTTAATTTCAGAGAACAGTCAAAATGTTGCTATTTCTTGATTAATGCAGCAATGACGGTCGGTTAAAAATTTTCATACCACCACAGCTGATTGTCCAAAACTAAAAACACAAAAATGCAACAAACAAACTGAGAAAATTAACGCCCCACCACAGCTGATTGTTCAAAACTAAAAACACAAAAATGCAACAAAGAACTTGAGAAAATTTACGCCATGTCATGCGTAATAATCAACAGTGTTTTGCAAACACTCTTGATTAATGTCGCACTGAGATTGTTCTATTTGTAGTGAAATATCAGGTTGTTCTGTTTTGTTTTCATGTGCATGCACCAGGGCTTTGCATGGGCACTTTGCCGCGAATCCAGCTACATGTGCTATCATAGAGTAGCTGCATAATATAATTATAATTGCAGAGTTAAAATATAAACAGATAACCTGATAAAACGTTTACGCTATTGTTTAATTTCAGAGAACAGTCAAAATGTTGCTATTTCTTGATTAATGCAGCAATGACGGTCGGTTAAAAATTTTCATACCACCACAGCTGATTGTCCAAAACTAAAAACACAAAAATGCAACAAACAAACTGAGAAAATTAACGCCCCACCACAGCTGATTGTTCAAAACTAAAAACGCAAAAATGCAACAAAGAACTTGAGAAAATTTACGCCATGTCATGCGTAATAATCAACAGTGTTTTGCAAACACTCTTGATTAATGTCGCACTGAGATTGTTCTATTTGTAGTGAAAGATCAGGTTGTTCTGTTTTGTTTTCATGTGCATGCACCAGGGCTTTGCATGGGCACTTTGCCGCGAATCCAGCTACATGCGCTATCATAGAGTCGCTGCATAATATAATTGTAATTTAGAGTTAAAATATAAACAGATAACCTGATAAAACGTTTACGCTATTGTTTAATTTCAGAGAACAGTCAAAATGTTGCTATTTCTTGATTAATGCAGCAATGACGGTCGGTTAAAAATTTTCATACCACCACAGCTGATTGTCCAAAACTAAAAACACAAAAATGCAACAAACAAACTGAGAAAATTAACGCCCCACCACAGCTGATTGTTCAAAACTAAAAACACAAAAATGCAACAAAGAACTTGAGAAAATTTACGCCATGTCATGCGTAATAATCAACAGTGTTTTGCAAACACTCTTGATTAATGTCGCACTGAGATTGTTCTATTTGTAGTGAAATATCAGGTTGTTCTGTTCTGTTTTCATGTGCATGCACCAGGGCTTTGCATGGGCACTTTGCCGCGAATCCAGCTACATGCGCTATCATAGAGTCGCTGCATAATATAATTGTAATTTAGAGTTAAAATATAAACAGATAACCTGATAAAACGTTTACGCTATTGTTTAATTTCAGAGAACAGTCAAAATGTTGCTATTTCTTGATTAATGCAGCAATGACGGTCGGTTAAAAATTTTCATACCACCACAGCTGATTGTCCAAAACTAAAAACACAAAAATGCAACAAACAAACTTAGAAAGTTAACGCCCCACCACAGCTGATTGTTCAAAACCAAAAACACAAAAATGCAACAAAGAACTTGAGAAAATTAACGCCATGTCATGCGTAATAATCAACAGTGTTTTGCAGACACTCTTGATTAATGTCGCACTGAGATTGTTTTATTTTTAGTGAAAGATCAGGTTGTTCTGTTCTGTTTTCATGCGCATGCACCAGCGCTTTGCCGCGAACCCAGCTACAGGTCCGTGACATTTTTTATGCCGGGTTTGACTCCGGCCCGACTCCTTACCGACTCCTATAGAGCCCCCTTTCCCGGGCCTATACTAAAAATCTCCGACTCCTGCTCTACCCTTGTTCGACTCCCTCTCTACTATTCAACGGGTCTCCCCCTAGTTTATTATTGTAAGAAGAACCATACGTACAATGTTGTTCTTGCAAAAAATCTTTAACTGCATCAACAAAAATAATTAGTGGCGTTTCAGTTATACGCCTCAACGCACCGAAGGGAATGGTATCTTTTCTAAATAAGGTGAATTGACAGAAACTAGGTTTTCTTACATACATAAGTCTACATACCTATACATAACCAACCTCCACACTATGAAACTGCTTCAAATAGGTGGGGAATTCCACTTTTCCCTCCCTTTCTCGTCCGCTAGTGCCTGAACTGTCCGGGCTCCTCATTTAGAGTTTGGTAAACCTTCTCGTATATTATAGCCTATTCAAAATTTATTGTTAGTCAGAAACTTTCTGGCGCGCAGTTTGAATTCGAGTCCGTTTTTGGCGCTCATTCACATTTTTGAAAAATGTAGCTTTTTTCTTATCAAATTTAGACAACATACGAAAACTGCGCTTAATTCAAATCATACGTGCGTAATCGACGCACAAAATAAGTTTTTTATAACAAGAAACCCTGACCAAGCTATAGTGCGCGCGTGAGATACTGACCACTTGGAGATAAGAAATACGTTAATCCGTAAGGCATCTATCGTCGCGTTTTTAGTCAGGAACTCGTTATATACATATGTATGTTCCTTTAAAAACTTACGCAACTAGACTATCATGGAATCACTATCATTGTGGATGTACATGTATGTAGGTTCTTATTATTATTGTTGGGTTTGTCCCATTCGGACTAAGACTTCACCGGATCCCAATCACGAATATGGTGCTTGCCATAGGCATATCATGGAATCAGATTCCAAGACACTCCATCGGATGTTCAAGGCATATTATTTAACGACCATCAGCCAGTGGGTCTCAATGCTTTGACAGTCATATGGTTTTCGGCGCCGGCACCGGGAATCGAACCTGTGTGTGGCCGGCCATGCGGTTTCAGAGTCTAGAACCTTAGCCACTCGACCAGCTAGCCGACATCGAATGTCTTAGACTAAGCCTAAGCCTAAGCCTGACCATCGTAGGGGTTCGAATAACTTTATGAACCAACGTGAACCAATTTCCGGATCAAGTCGGCAACCAACGTGTTACTTTCATGATTGCCAGGCTTCACCGTTTTATACAGTATGTGTTTTTCGGACATAAATCACCCGGGCTGATATAATGCACCACATTTTCCCACTGGCCATTTTTATTATTGACCCAAAGGATCGTTATACCGTTCCCTTATATGCCATCATCGCAAACCCAAGGACCAACAGTTCTCAACGACCTACAGTAAGAAACTGTCTACAAATGGTGGACGGAAAAGTTGTTATGAAAAACTTTGTTACGGAAAATTATGTTACGGAAAACTATGTTACGGAAAACTACATATGTTACGGAAAACAATGTTATGAAAAACTAAAAGGTTACTGGGAAGAAAATTATAGTAACAAACAATAAAAAAATTCCCTGTCTATAGGAATTTCAAAGATCAGTGTCACTATAACAAAACGAAAAAAGTGTTGCCGCAGACGATTCGTCTTTAACCGCCGTTTAGGAACACCAATTCGGCGGCAAAATTTTATTGCCCCGACGAATCAGCGGACGAAGAGGGGTGAGAAAGGTGGAATTTCTCCCTCTTTGGCAATTTAAAAAGCGTAGTTTCTTCCCTAAGGTGTAGATGAAACGGTCTCGAAACTGCAAATTCCCCTTTCTTTGATGAAATTCCCCTCCATTCGAAGGTTTGTCTCGTCCGCCCGTGTCTCGACCATAATCGCCTTGTGCCGAACGCCAAACCGCCCATTGAGGGCTTGAAATTGTCACTTTATATGCCCAGACGGTTCGGTACTTTATTTCTTCGATGTATCGCGTTACTTTCCTGACGTCCAGAACTTACCGTGTCACCGATAAAAGCTTAGTCCTTCAGTATGTTGTTAGACGACTGTATAGACTAGTGGTTAGGGTGTTGAACTGATGAACCGGAAGGCTAGGATCGAAACTTGGCAGACGCCACAGAGCCTGTCATGAAAACTGAACCTGGAGTTTCAGTCATTGCCCGTCAGTTTATTCCACCTCTATGGCTATTATGTATTCTGATATGATATTAGGGTGCTTTGGTGGTTTCAGGGAAGGAAGAACAAGCTTAACAAAAAAAATTTCGGGTCCAAGTAACGTTCGATATCCTATAAAAAGTTTGCACATTGTGCATTCTGTACTTCTATGCATGTTCGTTTCTGTTTGCTTATTATTCTGTTAAATTTATTATTATTATTCTCAACATTACTCTGATGTTTTATTTTTACAGTCATCGTCATGCTAATTACAATTAAACATTACATTAACGATCTGTTTTATGGCGCCTAATCCATTTACGAGGTGGGTCAACGAATCCCCTGCAAAAAGCAGCCCGTCAATACACTAGTGGACGAGAAGGGGTGGGAAAAGTGGAATTCCCCCCTCTTTGGCTATTTCAAAAAGTCGAATTTATTCCCTAAGTTCTAAGTACAATAGCCTCAAAACTGCGAATTCCCCTCTTCGACGAAATTCCCCTCTCTTTGGAGGATTATCTCGTCCGCATTAATCCCGAAGTAATAATCCCCTGCGAAAAAGCAGTCCGTCAATAAATAGCCCCGCGACTTCACTCTGAAAAAAAAACAAAAAACAGATGGAATGTAGTAAAAAGTTTGACATTAGAGAATTAGTAGAGGAAATTTGGTGGATCATCTATAATTAGTAATTTCTGTTATGAGCGATGACAGCTCGATAGTTGTGATGGAATGCGAGCTCATTTGGGATTGGGACTAAATTTTGCCAATCAGTTTATTATTTTCGACTGTACTGAAATTGTATTAGCAAAATAGACCAACCCTGGACTCTTCTTAGTAGCGAAAATACCACTATAGCATTTATAATTGATCTTTAGTATTTTGACCCCTGTTCACAATAAAAAATTGGCTGCACCACTGACCCAATTCATTGCATGGATCACGTGCGTGGGAGAATCATACCGTGTTTCGAAAACGCGGGCTCTTGAATCAAGTCTTCTACGCAATTTATAAGTGTTGACAAAACATAACAAATGTTTTCGACCATGTACATCACCCGTCAGGTTTGATCCGAGGACACTTGTTTTTTTTTTGCTTTACTTATTGTGTTCGTATATTCCCCTTTTCACCACTAGTGGACGAGAAGGTAAGGGTAAAGTGGAATTCCCTTTTCTTTGGCAGTTTCAAAAAGTAGAGTTTTTTCTTCAGGTGTTGGTAAAAGGCCTTTTTTCTGCTAATTTCAACTATTTGAAAAGATTCCCCGCCCTTTGAAGGTTTGGCTCGTCCGCCAAAGCTCTTCACATAAAGCTTGTACGTTGTTTCTGCAAGCAAAAGTATTGCCCAAAACTTCTGATAATGAGACATCAGGTAATTAGTGTTACATGTACATCAATCTTCATCACCCCATGCTATACTGTGGTAAACTATGGTGTAAACCGAGTTGAGTTTAGGCTAATGATGTTTCGTTATCAGAAGTTTTGGGAAATACTTTTGCCTGCAGAAACAACATACGGGCTTTACTGTTTGTATATAGACATTCAGGGCATTACGTACGTCATCTGCTGCAAATTCAAGTCACGGATGTCAGTCAACTAAAAAGTCTAAAATTTATCCCCCTAATAAATAGAGAATGCCAAAACAATCAATTACCTTTAACAACCACCCTTTGAGGTTATAATACCATGTTTGAGTGGGTGTTCTCACAAATGAACGAGATTGTACATGTATTCTATGTACGTTTGTAAATCCTGGCGCCCCTGCAAACGACTGTCAATTAATTTTGTTCCACCCATTTTATGGTGTATTATATACAAATTTTTTGTTTCTAGACGATATTCCCACGTTCTTTGTTATTGTAGACATTCTGTTAGGTTGTTCACTATATTGAGGATCCAGCCGAGTTGAGAATTCTTGAAGAACAATGGGTAGTTTAGTTGGGAATCGGTCATCTTTGCCACCGAGACAAGTTTGCCACTCTAAATCGAGACAAGTTTGCCACTTTTTTGGGGGGTTTTCAGTGGCAAACTTGTCTCACCCAAAAAGTGGCAAACTTGTCTCGGTATTTCACGAGACATGTTTGCCACTCAAAATTCAGGAAATGAGTGGCAAACCTGACTCAGGATAAAAGTGGCAAACATGTCCCACATCGCGAACCAAATTCCATGAGACAAATTTGCCACTCTGACTACCGTAATCCAAGGCGGCATCCCTTTTTCAGTGAGTCATAATTATCATCCGATGAGATGACATGGAATATGTACGTTGACAACAGCACCTCATTTGAAGCTCAAATTGATAACTACAAAAAATGAAAATTTCAATAATTCTGACATTTTACATTAAAAACAAAGTGGATAGACTAATTCGAACATAAGGAACGCGATTTTCTTACTTATTCTTCTATACCGTGAATAACTTAATCAATTTTTTCACCAGAGTGAGTGAGTGAGTGAGTAAGTGATTGAGTGAGTTAGTCAGTGAGCGGATGAGTGAGTGAGTGAGTGAGTGAGTGAGTGAGTGAGTGATGAGTGAGTGAGCAAGCAAGTGAGTGAGTGAGTGAGTGAGTGAGTGAGTGAGTGAGTGAGTGAGTGAGTGAGCAAGTGTGTGAGTGAGTGAGTGAGTGAGTGACTGATGAGTGAGCAAGTGAGTGAGTGATTGAGAGTGTGAGTGAGTTAGTGAGTTAGTGAGTGAGTGAGTAAATGAGTGAGTGAGTAATCAAGGGACGGCCGCTAGGCCGTTCCCTTAATATGGTTCGATTAAGATAAGCTTTTTTGCGGTTATCTCAATCTAGGCTCCTCGTATCGACTTCTAGTTTGTTTCATCGGTTTTCTCGTGCAATTTTACATCTCCCAGGCTATTTTTAACCCGGTAGGGACAAATTTTCATTTTTCAGGTCCAAAAATGATGAAAATGCGATTTTCCGTTTTTTTTTCCTCCGCAAAAACGGTGTCAGCAAGTTGGGCCCGACCGATTAAGCTGAAAATTGATAACTAGGTCAATTTTCAGCATAGAAAACGATTATCAAACTGTCCCGCAGATCGGAATAATATTTGCACCATTTTTCATGGATTTTATAAAAAAAATGTCAAAAATCGCAGGGAAAATGAAGAAAGAATCGTTGTATGAGCGATTTCATATTGAAAAATCTTTTCAACCGTGTGGGTAAAACACATGTAGAAATGTATTCCGCTATTCAACTGGCTGATTGATTGATACAGAAAAAAACGGCCACGGGGTAAGTGAGCGACAAAATTAAGCAAATTTTTCAAAAAAGTATTTTTTTTGATATGATCAGAATTTGAATAATTCTTAAAATGGGCCCATTCGATGCGGAATCAAATTTCAATATAACCTTATTTCGACCCTTTTTTTGATAAACCCATTGTACTTTCTCAAAACCCCTAAAAAGGGATAATTGAAAATGTCGACCTTGTTGATCATTTTAGCCCATTTGAAACTCAGATAATTGTCAGGTTTAAAATATTGAAGTCCTTCGTATTGATAGACTGTTTAGAATGACTGAAGCTCTAATCAATACAAAAAAAATTGATTCGCTCAGCATTCTTTAAAAAAAATTATGGGCCGTCAAAAACGGTAAAAATTCAAGTTCACTTACTCACGCTGTTGCAGCCTTATTGTAAATTCAATTTATTTTTATACAGAGACATGACAAACTTGATTTTAACAGAATGTGTAGAGGGACTAGACTCCAAATAAATGATGGTTTTCAAACTTAATCAGGGCCTTTAAATAAATCGTTATAATCCGTCAAAAATAGCAAAAATAAAAAAAAATTATCAAAAAAATTTCCAGAGTAAATTTTTTTTCCGTCATTTCTAGACATGTACCAATATCATTAAAACACAACAAAACCTAATTTTAAGAAGTCTTAAAGTGAAGAATTTTTTTCCAAGATAATGGTTTTTTCACATGGTACATGGCGTTAGCTGTTAAAAGTACAGCTCGGCGCTAACCAAATAATAGTCAGGTTATGAAGTTACTTTTCCACTAGATGTAATGATAAATTTATGATTAGAAACTAGGTTTGATGACGGGAACCAATTTAAATAATATTTTTGGTCAAGGTAGTCAAGTGGATTGTGGGTTTGCATGTTGAACGGGTGGTTCTGGGTTCAATACCCCCAAAAATCAATAACAACGAAAGTGTTAAATTGTTCCATTTTTGATAATATATACTGCTCTAGAACCTCAACGGTCTATTTTAGATTGCGTAAGACAGTTTTTAGTTTACTGTATTACTAATCCACGGATTTTTTTCACATCATTCTGTCAATGCAATCATTATGTAATGACTTCTTTTATGAGCAAAAATTGAAGGGGCTCGCGAATGATCCCTGTTATCACGAATTTTTCTGCAATTCAATATTTGGAAATCCACGTTTATTGAAAATCTGAGAAATTTTCACATAATCTACATGTGATTTGTTCACACATAAAAAAGTTGAAGACAAGCAACTAAAAATGCCCTGAAGGCATGGGGAGAAACGAATATGGTTCGATCCTGGCAAGTCCAATCGTGAAAAAGTAAGAGACAAGAAAGTTTTATTCTCATATTTTAGATAGTCTGATCGTGAAAAAGCAGGAAACAAGATTTGCGATGAATCACGAAAAAGCTTGTACTTCATTAAATCAAGAATCAAACCAAAGTACACGAAACATATTTGGGACTTTTGGGTGAAAACTAAATCCTCTGTATTTCGTCTGCATATATTTTCTTCTGTATATAAATATATTTCCTTCCTTTTGTGTGACCTGTCTGCCACGACCTTTTTTATTTAATTTTTATAATTAAATTGTATTTCTAATGATTACCACGCCACTCATGAGAAGTCCCAGATATGTTTCGGGTAATTTGGTTTGATTCTTGATTTAATGAAGTACAAGCTTTTTCGTGATTCATCGCAAATCTTGTTTCCTGCTTTTTCACGATCAGACTATCTAAAATATGAGAATAAAACTTTCTTGTCTCTTACTTTTCCACGATTGGACTTGCCAGGATCGAACCATATTCGTTTCTCCCCATGCCTTCAGGGCATTTTTAGTTGCTTGTTCATTGAATGAGTGAGTGAGGTAGTGTGCGAGTGACTGATGAGTGAGTAAGTGAGTGAGTCATTGAGTGAGTGAATGAGTGAGTGAGTGACTGAGTGAGTGACTGGATGAGTGAATGAGTGAGTGACTGAGTGAGTGGGTGAGTAGTGACAGTGAGCGAGTGAGTGAGTGAGAGAATGACGGAGTGAATTTCAAGAAGGTGGGTGAGTGAGTGTAAGAGTTATAAACCATAAACACTCAGTAAGTTAGTATAAGAGTCATGGTACGGGAGAATAAGTGAGAAAATCGCATTCCTCATGTTCGAATTAGTCTATTCACTTTGTTTTTAATGTAAAATGTCAGAATTATTGAAATTTTCAATTTTTGTGATTATCAATTTGAACTTCAAATGAGGTGCTGTTGTCAATGTAAATAATCCATGTCATCTCATCGGATGATAATTAAGACTCACTGACAAAGGGATGCCGCCTTGGATTACGGTAGTCAGAGTGGCAAACTTACCTCATGGAATTAGGTTCGCGATGTGGGACATGTTTGCCACTTTTATCCTGAGACAGGTTTGCCACTCATTTCCTGAATTTTGAGTGGCAAACATGTCTCGTGAAATACCGAGACAAGTTTGCCACTTTTCGATGAGACAAGTTTGCCACGGAAAACCCCTCAAAAAAGTGGCAAACTTGTCTCGATTTAGAGTGGCAAACTTGTCTCGGTGGCAAAGATGACACACAGTCGTTTAGTTTGTTGGATTTTTATAGTTGAAGCAATTGGCGGACTAGCCAAACCACCAAACGGAGGGGAAATTCGTCATGGAGGGTGGAATTGCCAGTTTTCACTCTATTTTACCTACACCTTAAGGAACAAAATCAAATTTTTTTAAACACCAAAGAGGGGGAAATTCCACTTCCCACCCTTTTTCGTCCGCTAGTGGTTGTAACGATTCCATGCCGATGTTCAGGGGCACTGGCGGATGAACTATTCCTCCAAAGGGAGGGAATTTTATCATGGAGGGGGGAATTGCCAGTTTTCACTCTATTTAACCTACTCCTTAAGGAAAAAAATCATCCTCTTTTTAAACACCGAAGAGGAAGGAATTCCACTTTTCCCACCCTTTTTCGTCCGCTAGTGGTTGTAACGATTCCTCCAAAGGGAGGGGAATTTGGTCAAAAAGGGGGAATTGGCACTTTTCAGAACATTTCACCGACACCTTAGAGAACAAATTCAACGTTTTGAAAAAGCCAAAGAGGGGGGAATTCCACTTTCCCCCCACCCTTTTTCGTCCGCTAGTGGTTCTAACGATTCTATACCGATGTTCAGGCGTACTCGAAAAGTGAATTCATGAGCCCAATAAAAAGCCATTTCTAAAAATGGAATCCGTGGCTGTCAATTAGCAACCAATTGTGTACGCCGATTAGTGCGATAGAACCAATTGGTTAATAAACGAAAACAATAAACACTTTTAGAGTTAATTGGTTGATTGCATGTGTTGTTTTATGGTATTTCGTCGACGAAAATATAGCACAGAGTACTAAATTTCCGATCGATGCTCTGAAACTTCACTTAACTGCACATAAAAAAGTTTGCATGAAAAACCAACGTATAGCTCAAGCCTTTAATTCCCTAATCGAATTACACGTTTATACAGTACATGCAGGGTATGTATGTATGTATGTAAGGTTCTTATAAACAAATGAAAAATTTATGTCGCTAACAGGCTTCAAACGACGTATCCGAGTAGTTGCTAGGGTTAGATCCATATGACACTGTTTTTTTTTCGTCCACAGAACCAGTTACCCTCGGCACTGGCTGAAAAGCTGATTCTCCAAAGGGAGGTGACTTTTTTTAAAGAGGGGGGAATCGACAGTTTTCAGGCAATTTAATTTACACCTTAGGGAACAAATTCCACTCTATGGAAATGCCAAAGAGGGGGAATTATATTCTTCGCCCCCTTCTCGTCCGTTAGCTACTGTAGGGCATCGACGACCAACCGCATTGTACATGTTGTGGTTGTTGTTGTTGTTGTTGTTGTTGTTGTTGTTGTTGTTGTTGTTGTTGTTGTTGTTGTTGTTGTTGTTGTTGTTGTTGTTGTTGTTGTTGTTGTTGTTGTTGTTGTTGTTGTTGTTGTTGTTGTTGTTGTTGTTGTTGTTGTTGTTGTTGTTGTTGTTGTTGTTGTTGTTGTTGTTGTTGTTGTTGTTGTTGTTGTTGTTGTTGTTGTTGTTGTTGTTGTTGTTGTTGTTGTTGTTGTTGTTGTTGTTGTTGTTGTTGTTGTTGTTGTTGTTGTTGTTGTTGTTGTTGTTGTTGTTGTTGTTGTTGTTGTTGTTGTTGTTGTTGTTGTTGTTGTTGTTGTTGCTGCTGCTGCTGTTGTTGTTGTTGTCCCCGATGGCCAACATTCGGGGAAGCAGAAATTAAAAGCGCCACTCAAATATGAATGCATTAATTAGTTTTAAATGCGCTAATACCGTGGAAAAATCTCAATATTGATGGATCAAAAACGTAATTTGCTGTTGCAAGTCCCATAAATTAGAGCAGTGTCGTTGTCAATATGCTGACGTAACCCGATAATGTGTCGTTAAATTTTTTCAACGAAAAAAAAAACAGTTTAACGAAACTTTTAAAACTTCAAATTTAGGTAAACCGCTTCTCAAATTAGGAAGTTGATTTGATTAACAACGCTTAAAATCATTATGGCTTAAAGTTTGGAGTAACAGTCGTAAAAAAGGGATGATCTCTAATGAAAGATTAGGTTAATGTGATTTTATATGTATTTTATATTATATGATATTAAAACCTTTAAAAAATTAGTTTTGAAGAAACTCCGGAATCTGTAGACTATTATTGATATTATTATTTCATCCGCGACCATACCCCAATTAACGTAATGCGATTTACCATTTGATGCAATCGGTCGAACCAACGGCCGTTATGACCAATTAACTTTCATCATTAATTGTTCCAGTTGTTGTGTACATGTACGTAGTACCTATTGGGTGGCTAAATACGTCATATTTTCAAACAGATATTGTGAAAGTTGTAGAGAAGCTATGAAAAATCGGTATAGCGCAATCAAATGATCATATTTTGACTTAAAGAACTGTCTCATATATCTTGATTTAGAAGCTCACCGCATCAGCGGAATAAACATTTGTCAAAAGCGCGCCTTTTGAAACAAAACTAACCGAGTGAGTTCCCATGACAATTGGACAACATGCTAACTTTGCACCGTAATTAATTTATCATGTTGTAACAGCTCGAAAAAAATTGCTTTTTAACAAGAAACTCACACCAAGCTATACTGTATGTATATATGCACATTTTGTATATGTATAACTGAGGTTCGAATATTTTGCGACAAAGGCGACAAACTCATGGTTTTTTATAAAACTCTTGCCACACAATCTAGATTGAAAATTTTGAATTTGATATATGCCTGACAAAATGTTACAAACCAAAAAAAAAAAACTGTGCCGACAATGTCCGGGAAAACAGTCGCGAAATATTCGAACCTCAGTTATATATCAATTTATTCTACGTATGTCATATTGTATGTCATATTGTATGTCATATTGTATGTCATATTGTATGTCATATTGTATGTCATATTGTATGTCATATTGTATGTCATATTGTATGTCATATTGTATGTCATACAGTGAGAACTTTATGTACATATGTTACATTTATTTATCATTTTTTAATTATACAGTCAAAAAAAACGGTATATTATATGTACATATGTTAGTACATATGTTAGTACATACCGTATTTGGTTCCATTGCCAGACTTTAGACACTGAACAGAATAATTCATTTTCATGAAGTGTGAATTCACTGATTTGAACAGTAAAAACGCCGATAAAAGTACGTTAAATCGATTTTTTTTCTAATCATAAAAATAATATGAAGATAAAAATCATGGGAATATGGAATCCGGTCAGACCCACCTTTTTAGTCAGCAAGAATAATAAATAAATCGTCCCTACTGTACTCATGAAACATAACCTTTACTACCTTTTTATAGCCGATGTATGTAGGTTCCCGTCTACTTTTATGCCCGTGATATATAATGTTTTTTATATCTGTCTTACTGAAAAGAAGCGTTAGACCCTGTTCCAAACCTCCATACATTTTTTTTCACTAATCCCATTATAATCAGACAAAAAATATTAGGCTGTGTATGACAGACCATTTTAGAAGACTGTTTTCCCACTGCACCGACTGTTGGTGTTGGTGGTTATATAAAAACCTGTGATGACGTTTCAAAGAATCTGAGGGCGTTCCGAATTTCTCATCCAGCAGAGGTTCGATAGCAGTTCGTTTCAAACCCTAGTAAATTCGTTCATGAAGAGGCTCATTCTTTACATGATGTGAGGATGAGATTAGAATTGAAACCGGACGTCCAGCGCCCAGTAAATGATGAACTCTAATCAAGTTGCATTTCAACATGTTTCGAAGAAGTATCAAACTTTTTTGTTAGTTAACATTCGGATTACAGGGTTAAGAAACCCATGCCTAACAAAAACCCCTTTCAACTTATGAAATTGTCTCTGTCCAATATGATTCCAATTTGCAATGAACGGGCCACCCTGCACTGATCTTATAGAATGCCGCAATACCAGCACAAAAACAGTTGTGATGAATGTGTGACATGTGACATATGATGTTCAGAACACATATTCAATGTCAGATGACACGGATGGAAATGTCATTCTTCTAATATCACCGTATTAATCTAAGACGTTCATCTTCATGTCACCAATGAAATGAAGATTTTTTTCATACTCCAAACGTGAAACTCATTTATTGTTGTTGTTGTTGTTGTTGTTGTTGTTGTTGTTGTTGTTGTTGTTGTTGTTGTTGTTGTTGTTGTTGTTGTTGTTGTTGTTGTTGCTGTTGTGCCTACCCGTCAACGTTAAGGAAATAACCGTCGTTACCCGAAACGTGTGCAACATGATAACATTGAATCCAATTTACGCCAAAGCCATCAGACGTTCGGGCTACCTCTTCAGGACTTGCGGTCTACCAAATGCTGCCAGAGAAAATCTAGATTCATTGAATAAAGGAGAGGAGCAAGAAAAACTATCTTTGCTTGTAAAAAATCTGAGAGATATGTACAGTTAGATATCATGCCTCAAATTGTACGTTAAAGACGTGTGCTGAAACCGCATTTCATCGATTCATTATCGAAAAACTATCCAAATTACATTTGTACCTGCGATGTATTTACCATCCATTGTATGTGCAGTATTACTTTCTCATAAGAACACACAAGTTCCTTGTCTTCGCTGAACTTTTTCAGAATTTCGCAGAAATTCAGTACTTGTGGTTTGAAAAGCTGAAGTTAATCCTACAGTAGTTTACAGTAATTCCTTGTGTACTTCTAAACCACTGGTGGAAAAAAATTACCGGGGTTTCCAGTCACCAACGACTAAACATAGTCTGTTGAACGGTTTGCACTAATGTACTTGATGTTATGTTATTCAGAGTGTTACGGTACAAAATCAACTGTGTACTTTGTATATGTAATATGTACTTACAAGTTCGAGCAAAGCTTAATCGGTAATACTATTGTTTTCACATTTTTTATGTAGCTTTATGATTGCTTCATGGAACAAGACTATACATAAGATCGATTAGTCCATGAGATAAGCTTTCTAGTGAGATCAAGAATAAATGAATCGAGTACAATGTATTTATAACTCGAGTTACATATTTACGGACAAAATCGTTTGGTTGTTTTGGACCACTCTGCACGTTAGGTATCATGAAAGTAATTAGTTCCGAGACATTTTTTCTATGAAGCTCTTGCAATTGGAAATGTTTTTTTCTAGTAATCAAAGATGGTTAATCATTCATTCGGTATTATTTGACGCAAATGTCTGATTTTCTAACATTATGTTTATAGCCAGATTAGGTTTAGTTGACGTAAGACATTCTTTATCCGATGTAGCCGAAACTTCGGCTAACCACCATTTAATTGGGTTCGGCAGATGGTGAAACCTTTCTGCCCTATTTAAGATGCTCCCGATTGTTCGTTGTATTATTACTCCATCATCACCTTAACACTCGCCGTTATTAGTAGTCGAAGATGAATTTCTACGAGTGATTTTCCGTTAAATAATTTTCTGTACACTGGTTCTTTTAGCTTATTTCAGCAGTTACGGTTTCAGTTATGTATAAAACGATAGTTTAGTAAAAAGTGTACCCATGCCTTTCATCTGTTTTACTTTACTACATGATACTTACATATGTGTATGTTTATTATTGGTAGTGAACACACCTGTGTCGGCAGTGCGTGTGGGTTCAGAGAGTCCGTCGGTTCAACGTCCAAACCCCACCCCCGGACTCTGAACACACACTCACTGGTTTGATAATAAAAGTACTGTACTTTCATCCGATCCATGAGATAACATACACGTTCATTCTAAAGTTAGAACCCGAGTTGTTTCTCACAGCAAATTCTGAAAGCAAACATTGTAAGTAAGTTCACTCTCATGTCTCATGCTACTATACAGCCACGCATCATGCTTACTTCTGTTGTGCCCACACAAAAGAGAGGCAAAATAAATCTATCTTACTTCCATGAATTTACCACTAAAAGTAACAACATTCAACATTCAAACTCAGTCACTTAATCAATCATTAGTAGTATGTATTTGTTCTATTTATATGTAGCATGCGGACCGGACCACCCATCGATTTTGACCTAATCTACCTAAGGATTCTGGAAAACAAGTACAAAAAGTGTGAGATTGACAATGAGAACATGAAAAGTTCGCCTGTTCTTTTAGTAGGACAGCACGGTAACCCATCTGGAAACTTATCATTGAATTAATTAACCGATTGGTTATTCAGTCAGTCAGTCAGTCAGTCAGTCAGTCAGTCAGTCAGTCAGTCAGTCAGTCACTTTGTCTTTACTCTGTCAGTGCGTTATTCAGTCCGTCACTGAGTCGTTTAGTAGGACAGTACGTGAACCCGTCTGGTAATCTATCATTGAATGAGTAGGTCACTTGGTTATTCAGTCAGTCTGATAGGCAGTCAGACACTCATTCTATCTGTCATTCATTCAGCCCATCAATCTGTTAGCCAGAAAATAGTTGATTCCCGATGATCCATTGAATGTTCAAAACAAAACTTATGGATATGAGATCTACTAGTAAAAGCTATGCATTTCAGATTATGTATGTATAACTGGAGGGCAATTTTTACTCCTCATCTCATTTGAAAATCATATGATACATACATACATAATGAACAATTTATAATACAAATGATATATGTAGACATAGTAACTTCGTTCTAGACTACTTTCTAAAAAAATGTTCTAAAAATGTGAAAATCAGACAGTTTTATTTCTAGACACTCCATCAGAAGCATTAAATTTCTATTAACCATTCACAAGATGAAAGCCGTTGCCGTCATTTTGGTCGCTCTGCTGGTTGTGTCCTCTGTGATGGCTGAGAGAGAAGGGTATGAAGAGGTGAGTGAGTGAGTGAGTGAGTGAGTGAGTGAGTGAGTGAGTGAGTGAGTGAGTGAGTGAGTGAGTGAGTGAGTGAGTGAGTGAGTGAGTGAGTGAGTGAGTAAGTGAGTGAGTGAATGAGGAAGGGAGTGAGTGAGTGAGTGAGTGAGTGAGTGAGTGAGTGAGTGAGTGAGTGAGTGAGTGAGTGAGTGAGTGAGTGAGTGAGTGAGTTAGTGAGTGAGTAAGTGAGTGAGTAAGTGAGTGAGTGAGTGAGTGAGTGAGTGAGTGAGTGAGTAAGTGAGTGAGTGAATGAGGAAGGGAGTGAGTGAGTGAGTGAGTGAGTGAGTGAGTGAGTGAGTGAGTGAGTGAGTGAGTGAGTGAGTGAGTTAGTGAGTGAGTAAGTGAGTGAGTGAGTAAGTGAGTGCGTGAGTGAGGAAGGGAGGGAGTGAGTGAGTGAGTGAGTGAGTGAGCGAGTGAGTGAGCGAGTGAAAGAGTGGGTGAATGGGATCACTCAGTCATTCTACCATTCAATCACTCGTTATACTGCCGTTTCTTCACTAACACCATTGTCGTATTTATATTCACTAACAGAGTCAGTTATTCAACGACTCACTAAAATAGTCACTTACTCAGTCACTGATTCAGTAACTGATTCAGTCACTGATTCAATCACTCACCAGATGTCCGTTGATGGAGTACTGTCCCACGAGCAGACCTTGATACGGGCTGGGTGCCGTCGAATTTCTCTCGCACACACTTGGATACGAAATCATACAGTTGTGGAAATGGTATTCGGAAGGTAACTGTAGTGAGTGAGTGAGTGAGTGAGTGAGTGAGTGAGTGAGTGAGTGAGTGAGTGGGTGAGTGAGTGAGTGAGTGAGTGAGTGAGTGAGTGAGTGAGTGAGTGAGTGAGTGAGTGAGTGAGTGAGTGAGTGAGTGAGTGAGTGAGTGAGTGAGTGAGTGAGTGAGTGAGTGAGTGAGTGAGTGAGTGAGTGAGTGAGTGAGTGAGTGAGTGAGTGAGTGAGTGAGTGAGTGAGTGAGTGAGTGAGTGAGTGAGTGAGTGAGTTAGTGAGTGAGTGAGTGAGTGAGTGAGTACATTAATGAGTGAGTAACTTACGATATGTTCGATGTGTGACTTCTTGAATATGGCACATCCGGCACTCTGCTCGTTGTACCCACCTCCGGGCACGTTCCCCCAGTACCTGAAATTGATACTCACACTGAATATGGTGCTTAACATTAAATATGGTTTTTACCGAAAATCTAAAATGTGTGGTGCTTAACATTGAATATGGTGCTAAACTCTGAATATGGTACTTAGTATTGAATATGCTGCTTAACAATGATTATGTGAAGGCCGTATGTTTTTTCCGCAAGCAAAAGTATTGCCCAAAACTTCTGATAATGAAACATCAGACAATCAGTGTTAACACGCACATCAATCATCATCACCTCGTTGTACATTGTGTTAACTATGGTGTCAACCGAATTGACTGTGTTAACTATGGTGACAACCGAATTGAGTTGAGGCTAGTGATGTTTCATTATCAGAGGTTTTAGGCAATACTTCTGTTTGCTGAAACAACATACGGGCTTTACGCTATGTAACGTACTTAATGTTGAGTATGGCTTTTACTCAACATTAAATACATGTATGGTACTTTACTGTACACACGGTGCTCAACATTGCATTGAATGTGATATCTACCTATCATTGAATTAGGTACTGTACTTAAAAATATGAATGGTACTTAACATTGACTAAAGTACTTAACAACATTCGTCATCTGGGGCTCGAACCGGCGACGATCGTGCTGCCAGATCAACACCTTACCGACTGCGCCATGTAAACGATAACTAACAATTGTTTAGGGTCGATGCCATCATGCCCGGTCCAGGCTCCCTTGACGTCGAAGAAAGCCGCTTGATTGATACCGACCCAGACCGACGGCATTCTGAATATCTCAGCTTCTAATCCTAATCTAGAGCTGAACTGAACTAGAGTTTTGGAACTGCTAGGAGCACACTATGGCACGATTTAAAATAACTGAACCCTTTTTCCAAAAAATCCTAATTCATAATCTTAATTTAGAACCGCGGAACTTCTCTAAACTAACGAGTTCAAGAAGTTCTAGCAGTAAAATGTGCCACGGTGTTGTCTATGCACACTTTAAGGCTCAAAATCTTAGTCGGCTGTGGGCAAGCGATTTTTATTAATTACCGTAATAACAGGCTGTCTGCCTTGGTGGCTATGATGACTATTCCTATAATTATAAAATGGGCGCATGCAACCATGATCCATATTAAGGTCACTATCATTGTCGGAAAGCATCACCTAACACATTTAACGACACTGTATGAAAACTAGTACTTTATGTCATCAAACAGCCAAGTGATGTTTTCCGTTATGCGATCAAGATAGTGTTGACACCTCACTGTAGTCTCCACTGAATCAAACTGGAATTCCCAACCAGTTTTTGTCCGATTATTTATCATAACTACAGTATCGAAGCCATACACTGAAGTTAACTACAGATAGTTGATCTACGACTCCGAAAAACCGGCACAAAAATGAATGGGTGGTGAAAAATTATAACCTCATGATACTAATGAAATGTGTAGGTACAACTGATAAGTAGGCTGATTTTGAAGTTCCACCCTTTTTTCATCAGTAATAATGTGTTTGAAAATCACCCAGATTAATAGAGTTATAAATCAACATAAAATCGGCGCGCAATCAAATTCAGTCTTCATATCAATCGACACTGCTAAAGCTTATCCAGCGTTTCTTGTTACTCAAAAAGTTCTGGCGTGCAGCTTAAAAATCTGTTTTTGGCGCGCGTTTTAAATTTTATGAAAGCATGTATTTTTCCTCATGATATTTGAACATTATACGAAAGTTGCGCTTAGTCCAATGAAAAAAATGGCAACGGATCCACCGAAATATTTTTTGATAACAAGATACCTTGAACAAGCTATACAGGACAGGGAAAAGATGAGGACGCAGAGCTTCGGTGAACTCGCCGAAACTGCGGCTACATTTGAAGACGATACTCGGCACTCTTCAGTTAGTCAAGGCCTTACTTGTGGTGGAATTTTTTTCCATAACATGTCGCCATATCATCAATTACAGTTTTTCACTTCTATTGGAGCGTCGAGTACAAACTCGCCGAAGACGGGTCATATCTATTTAAAAGTTGTAAAGTGCACCAACAAATGAGTCGGGTCCATTCCATCATACGTGATCCATTCGGGTTGCACGTCGTACCATCCCGAGTAGCCGATCCAGTGGCACGAGTTGGCCTCCGATAGTTCGAGGATCATTCGCTGAGTGAGTGAGTGAGTGAGTGAGTGAGTGAGTGAGTGAGTGAGTGAGTGAGTGAGTGAGTGAGTGAGTGAGTGAGTGAGTGAGTGAGTGAGTGAGTGAGTGAGTGAGTGCGTGAGTGAGTGAGTGGGTGAGTGAGTGAGTGAGTGAGTGAGTGAGTGAGTGAGTGAGTGAGTGAGTGAGTGAGTGAGTGAGTGAGTGAGTGAGTGAGTGAGTGAGTGAGTGAGTTAACTCACCTGTTCATAATGACTGTTAATCACAATGAGATGAGCGTGATGATAGCTACAGTAATCGACAGCCTGACCGTAAGACATGGCAGTTTGGACAAACAGATAACAGCTGTCCAGTAAACGAAACCATCCGTTTCCGCAGCATTCTGAGAGTTTTAGTCAAGACTTAAAAAAACATAAATTAAAACTGCAAAAGGAACAATAAGCAACACCACCAACTTGAAGAACGAAGATCACAAAATGAACAACAACAGAACCACAACAACAACAACAACAACAACAACAACAACAACAACAACAACAACAACAACAACAACAACAACAACAACAACAACAACAACAACAACAACAACAACAACAACAACAGCAACAAACCTTGTGCTTGCAACTGATGAACATTATTGCTCAAGAAAAGCAGTAGAAGGGCACATGGAATGCGAAATATGCGAAAAACTTGCTCTCGGCTAGTCATTGACTCAAATGATGGTTGAGGCCTAGAAGAGAAATAACAACAACAACAACAACAACAACAACAACAACAACAACAACAACAACAACAACAACAACAACAACAACAACAACAACAACAACAACAACAACAATAACAACAGCAGCAGCACCAACAACAACAACAATTACAACAAGAGCTATAACAACAACAACAAAGACAACAACAACAAAGACGATGACAACAAAAACAACAACAACAACAACCACAACAACAACAACAAATACAACAGCAACAAAGACGAAGACAACAACAACAACAAAGACGACAACAACAACAACAACAACAACAACAACAACAACAACAACAACAACAACAACAACAACAACAACAACAACAACAACAACAACAAAGACGACCACAACAACAACAACAACAACAACAACAACAACAACAACAACAACAACAACAACAACAACAACAACAAAGACAACGTCAACAACAACTAATGTAATGAATTATTAAATAATATGGTAATATAATTTTTTTCTACACCTTAACACACTGGCAGACAAGCTAAAGCCCTAAAGGGAAGGGAATTTCGTCAAAGAGGGGAATCGGCCGAAATTCGGCCGTTTTACCCACATCTTAGGGAACAACGAATAATTAATAATTTTATGGCTGCCAAAGAGGAGAGAATTCCATTTTCCCTTCTTCCACCGTCTGTAAGTGTACAAAATACGTTTAGTAAAGTTCACAAACTTCCAAATATATTCGCTGGTCGCAGATCTTAAAAATTTCCATAGCGGATTTCACTTTACATCGATAGAAGGTTAATATGCGGTTATGAACGCGTCCTACACGATTACGATTATAATGACGATGTACAGTTACTGCACCCTAACGATACAACATTAGTAATGGTGATTGATATCATATGAATATGATGATGTTAACGTTCTGTAGCGAAACCCTGACATCAGAAGCGGGCGAAATTACCAGTAGAAATACGAAACTCACTTATTACTCGTTTCAAGAAACTTCGTCCAGTCATAAAAGAGGTTATATCACATTTCCAATGATTTATTTTAGGAACATAGATGATTTTTCTACTTTTTTAATAGATTTACCCTCATCCTATGTTATTTATGTATACTAAACTAATGGTCTAGTTAAATGCGGTTTATTGGATTGGTAATTGACCCTCCCTGTCCTGATGTGCGTGCAACATTACGTTACGGTTATGTATTAATGATTGTTGTTGCGCATAACGTTAGGTTTATGCCCCGGGTGTGTGAGCCAACTCGAATGGGGAATGAACTGTTTTCAGACCAGTTGTTCTACATGTTTTGAAAGATTTACCAACGTTAGAAGAAAAAAAATTATTTCTACTCTTCCGCTGGTGAGTTGTGTGTGTGATAACTGTGATGTGATACAATCACTCACTCAGTCACTCACTGATTCACTCACTCACTCACTGACTCACTCACTCACTCACTAACTAACTCACTCACTCACTCACTCACTCACTCACTCACTCACTCACTCACCCACTCACTCACTCACTCACTCACTCACTCACTCACTCACTCACTCACTCACTCACTCACTCACTCACTCACTCACTCACTCACTCACTCACTCACTCACTCACTCGCTCACTCACTCACTCACTCACTCACTCACTCACTCACTCACTCACTCACTCACTCGCTCACTCACTCACTCTTTCACTCACTCACTCACTCACTCACTCACTCACTCACTCACTCACTCACTCACTCACTCACTCACTCACTCACTCACTCACTCACTCACTCACTCACTCACTCACTCACTCACTCACTCACTCACTCACTCACTCACTCACTCACTCACTCACACACTCACTACATATGTAACTGACTCACTCAATCACCCACTCTCTCACTCACTCATTCACTCACTCACTTTCTCACTCACTCATTCACTAATTCAACAACAACAATAACAACAACAACAACAACAACAACAACAACAACAACAACAACAACAACAACAACAACAACAACAACAACAACAACAACAACAACAACAACAACAACAATCGCTCAGTCACACTACGCATCAAGTGCAGTGCATGTATTTCCGATTCACAAGTCGCCTCCAGTCTTGTATATCTTCACCGATTTGAGACCCTAAACCCTTGCATCTTCGCGGATAGAATAGTCTGCTGAAAGATGTCCATATTATCCATATGTCCAGATAGTAAGATTAATTTCCCTTATTATTGATTAGACCTGAAATTGAACTGGCGTGAAGTAATGGTCTTTCCTGTGTTTAACAGGTTTTATTTTTCGTAAAACGCGTCGCCTACCACTTAACGTGATTTTGGACGTAATACTGTGACTGGCAAAAGATAAGATGACAACTGTTAACTGCAGAGATTTCTCCAGTTTTGTGGATTTTTTTATACCGAATTAAGCTAATTTTTTGTAGCTATGAGCCTTGAGAGCTTCATACTAGTGACAAGACTGAGATTGAAAAATTCAGTTAATCTTCATTGCACTCCTTGTAAATAACCGGTCAGTTCCTCCAGGTCTGCCAAACTACTACAAAGGGAACTTCAATAATCTCGTACGACAAACTAGCCTTCATATGTACGTTAGATTCAAGAGGTCATTCTGAAGAATCTATCGTCAAAGTATCTGAGCTTCCGGGAATCCTCATCCGCCGACATGGATGGCCCCCGGAAGGCACCCAACATGTGTATTGTATCTGGGCACATATGTACCATATAGTGGTATCTCGTATAGTAGGCTGGCCCGGAAAACATATAGTATGGATACATGCACTGGTTCGAGTTTGTGTTTGTATATGTATTCTTGTTGTGTACATAGGGCGGACACTAGTTGGCCGGCGAACATCACGGCGACTTACTGTGGTTGTTGTTGTTGTTGTTGTCGTTGTTGTTGTTGTTGTTGTTGTTGTTGTTGTTGTTGTTGTTGTTGTTTAGTTGAAGTTTGATCTGTTTATTTCTGTTCGCCTATCACTTCATGGACTTTACGATGATGAGCTTCATTCATTCAGCCATTTAGTTAGTTAGTCAGTCGGTCAGTCAGTCAGTCAATCAGTCGGTCAGTCAGTCAGTCAGTCAGTCAATCAGTCAGTCAGTCAGTCAGTCAGTCAGTCAGT
This sequence comes from Daptonema setosum, assembly GCA_964036265.1. Lineage (NCBI taxonomy): Eukaryota > Metazoa > Nematoda > Chromadorea > Monhysterida > Xyalidae > Daptonema > Daptonema setosum. The sequence continues at coordinate 1,318,976 of OZ038444.1, forward strand.
CAGTCAGTCAGTCAGTCAATCAGTTAGTCAGTCAGTCAGTCAGTCAGTCAGTCAGTCAGTCAGTCAGTCAGTCAGTCAGTCAGTCAGTCAGTCAGTCAGTCAGTCAGTCAGTCAGTTAGTCGGATAACAGAACCGAGACAACATGTCATGTATTTACAGGTCTAGATTTACATGAGTTTGTGTTTCTATTGTGTACACACGGCTAATGGTTTGGATTGGAACATGATTTGATGTTGTTGTAACTTTATACCAAATCATGGTTGATGATGAAAATGACTCATGATAATTCTACATTATGTTGTTTGTGTACATTTTGTTTCGACATGGTAATAAAAGTATTTTTCCAACCTACATTATCATCATTTTGTATCTCGTAGCTTCCCACTTCAATATAATTTTCAAAAGATTATAAACGTGATAGCTGAACATTGTAAATATCAATGTTTTGACGTTTATAGAGATACAGTTATCGTTGAGGATTGTTTGACAAGGTTGTACAGTATGTATAGAACGTTCAAACATACTTCAATACCTAAAATGATCAACATTTAAACTATTAAGTATTAAATATTAATACTCTTTATCCACTTTCGGTTCCCAGCTTCATACAAGCGAACGTTAAAAAGTCTATCGTACATTTCATTCCGGAATCTTCTTTCGGAGGTCGACTCTGAAATCATGAAAACATGCTCCGTTTTCTAATCGATCAGAAGAAAAGAAGATACAAGATTTTATTTCCTGTCTTCCATTTCTTATGCTGACGGCACCTACAGTACATACAGTATGTCTCAAGTATGTACGGGGATCATTTTATTACTCTTCATGTAGTTACATACATCCATACCGGATTCGATTAAGCCAAATTGGCAGGCAACACCATCCAAGAGCTGGATGAGCCAAGAAGTTTGCGGAAAACTCCAGCCAAGTACGGTAAACTTGTTATCTTTTTCAGTTAGACAGTGTCTGTTCACTATCATGAATAAGCTTTTTAAGGTTATTTTGTTACCGCTGTGAAGAAAAAGTTAGAACACTCAACAGAATAAAAAAATACTTTTGAAACTGTTTTCTAATTTTTGCCTTCGTGTACTGTAAACAGGGCTGGGGGACTTAATTTAAAAGTACTTTTTTAGGTGCCACTTATTTTTTTTTCCATTTTAAAAGTGCCACTTTTGAATTTGTCGCCTGAAAATTAAGTGGCACTGAATTCCAGAATTTGAATTTAGTACCAAGAAATTATTTTCGTGCTTATTAATTTCTCTACGGCTAATGTCGTAGGTCGTCTAAAATTGGCTAAAAGTAAAGAATTTTGGATTCTGTCAATTTATCACTAAGAAATCCATAGTATTTTACATAGTTACAAAATAAATTCTGGTACTAAAAGAAAAGTTTTACAAACAATAAGTGGCACTTAAAAAATGTCCCGTTTTTTCAAGTGCCACTTAATGAGGTACTTAATTCCCGGGACTTTTAGCCCTGGTACTTTTAATTAAGTCCCCCAGCCCTGACTGTAAAACACTTATTCGAAATGTATCATGAATTCATGGAGAACCACAATTTTAGACATCTCAAAATTGTGGCGAAGATTCAGTTTTCACAGATTTCACAGATCAGAATACATGGAAGTTATTACGAGTTAGTTTCAATTTCCCTCTACAAAAACCACAAACCCGACTGTATCTGTACCAGGAGATATCGTGGTCGTTTCGATGCGCGTCGACCGAACCAAATTGAATTTCCTCAGTTTATTGAGCGCCAGCACATGGGCAGACGGTTTTTAGTATATCCATGCAAGTTTGACCGATTTTCAATATCCCGAAAAATTATCCCTTATCACTTATCAGTGAGTTTTTACTGGATTTTCATTCTCCTCACCTTTCATTACGTGACTCAGAAACCTCTTATCCATTCGTCTAAAAATTCTAGTTTTGACGATTCTCACATCCCACCTAAAAAGACAGTCCATACTTCGTAAAAAATACAAAAACATACATTGTCCGGGAGAATTCTGTTTTCTAGCTTGGTCAGAATTTCTCGTTACTTCGAACTTTTAGCATAATCGCTTTGGCGCGCACTCAAATTTTGGCTCGCATTCAAACTGAACCAAAGTTTCAGCTGTTCCCCTTACATGTGTGGACAACATACTAATGAATGAGAAGCCCAACTCATTAATCGTAAAGAAAAAAGATTTTCAGAAAAATAGTTTTTAACAAGATATTCTGACCAAGCTTTATCCTGTCTCAACACCGCCCAACCCTTTCAAAAAGAAGACGTTGCCTTTTCATAGTAACGTCATGCTATGTACAAGAAACCCGAAACATCCGATGGTTCCCGAGGGATTTTCCCTTGATCGGTCGATTATCACCGTCTGCGGATCTGCGTCCGTCCATAAATAACTTGGTCAACGTCTCGCCGAAGCTACGGCTATTGATGTAGGCGCTACGGCACGGCATGACGTACTTGGTGGTCGACTCGGCGAAAACGAGTTGTTCTTGTACTATGACAGTTCTTGAATGTACAACGTACCATGCGTTTATCCGGGTAAAACTTTTTATGCGACATTTTCCGTAAAACTTTTCCCTCACTCCCATATCAATGTAGCAAAGTGGGCTATTAAATCACCAACGTAGTGAAATAACGGTCACTCTTCATATGTACGTACAATGCGTTTATCCGGCTAAAACTTTTTATGGGACATTTTTTTCGTGGAACTTCTTCCTCACTCCCAAATCCATGTAGCAAACTTGGCTACTAAATCACCAACGTAGAGAAATAACGGTCGCCCTTCATACATATGTATTTACATAATGATGTACATTATAACAATCACTGATCATCAAACACGTGCTTGATCAAACTGTGTCCCGGGATTCGAACCTGGACGTAAGCAGCTTGCGAGGCCAGTGCCCTAACCACTAAGGAAGCGATAACAGTTAACCAATTAAATATACCTAAATGAAACAGTTTCTTATGGTGGCAATCAGATCATTCCGAATTTTCCTCAAAAACAGATTCATGATGAAAAAACCTACCACCATATCTGATATCGACCAGTTGTATCCACTGGCGGACGATCCAATACCCCAAAGGGAAGGGAATTTCGTCAAACAGTGGGGAATCGGAAGTTTTTAGATAATTTTACCTACATCTTAAGGAAAAAATTATGCTTTTCGGAACTGCCAAAAAGGGGGGAATTCCACTTTTCCGTTTGGCCTCATCCCGTTGGCAGTGAGAAGAACCGACAGTTTTTTTGTTCCACAAGTTTTTCCGAATCTCAAACTGGCATCACGCCGTCACCAACGGCAGTTCACCGAATCGGTAACGACAACACGACGCACGACTGCAGATGGTCAACAGGTCTCATGGGATAATCCCCTAGAGCCACCGGACTCTGTCCACCGTACGTCAGAACGACACTCGCGATATGCTCCACACACTAGCGGACGATGAAGTGTAGGAAAAGTGGATTTTCCCCTCTTTGGCACATTCAAAAAATCGAATTTGTTTCCTAAGGTGTAGGTAAAATGGCCTGAAAACTGCCAATCCCCCCTCTTTTGACTATATTCCCCTTCCTTTGGAGAATTATGTAGCTCGTCCGCTAGTGGCCCCACCAGCCAACCCCCCCTCCCGATAACTTAAAGTTGGAGTTAGGTGCCAGAACTTGGAAACATGGTTCATCTCGGAGAAAAGTTATCAAACGCCTACCATCTGCTTGATTTCTAGGAAGGGGGGGGGGCGGTAGGGAGCCCCACGCGGGGGTGGGGGGGGGGTTGTGATGGAGCCATAAAATGGCAGATTGACGAAGCTTCACCATTCCAACCAGTCAGTTACACTTTTGGATAAAGCTGGATAAGAGGCTTGGGGTTCGTCTGAGGCATTAGCGGAAGAGAAGGAGAGGAAAAAAAGATTCCCCTCTCTAGAGTTTGTTTTTTGAGGTGTTGATGAAATGGCCTAATTCCTGTTAATTCCCAACTCTTTTGGGAAGATTCCTCCCCATTTGGAAGTTTGGATGTTCTGAGGTAGTGGTGGTGGTAGGGGGGGGGGGATTAGGGTGTAGAGGTTGCAGAAGGGGTAGAGTTTGTTTGTTCAGCCTTGGATCGGTGGGTACCGCGGAACTGGATGTTTTCGATGACCAGTTCGGAAACTTGATCCAATGTTGTTCCATGAGTGAGTGAGTGAGTGAGTGAGTGAGTGAGTGAGTATCAATCTAATAGTCTTGGTTTTGCCCGATACCAACGTCGCCATGTAGGGGAATCCGGGGGTGAGAAGTTTGAAGGGTTTGGCAATCGAATTTTCCAAATCAAATTCGTTCGAGTTATGTAAATCATAGAGGGAATCGTGTTTTCTGACGACTATCAAAAGTACAAATAGTTCTTGTTCTGCAATTTATGAACTACAACTTGCGCAACTAGCCATCAGCACTGAAAGAATCATTCAACACATCGAATGGAATCGAATCGAAATTTATTCAGTTTAACGTGAATTTATTGAAATTTTGACGGCCAAGTTCCTGTTTTTAATGGAACCCGCTGAACTCAAGAGTGATTAAAAGAAAAAATGGCATATATGCAAGTTTGGACGTCAACAAACGAACCAGAACGTATCGCAATAAATCCCATCGGATATCTTTTCATGGGTGGTCTTCAATTTCATCTTATGGTCGTCTGCCGTCTATCCGTCATTTTTTTGCAGTCTGTCTTTCTGTCTATTTGTCTGTCTGTCTGTCTGTCTGTATTCCTGTCTGTCTGTCTGTCTGCCTGTCTGTCTGTCATATATCTGCGAAGAGTTTTCATTCATCCAGTCGATCAGTCAACAATTTATTCTCATCAACATTTACTGGTCAATCAGTCATTCAGTGACAGTCCCTCGCAGAAACTATCCCATGAATCAAAGCATCGCAACCAGTAAGTCAGTCAGTCAATTGGTGACTGATTAAGTTAAGCCGCCCTACTGCTGTCGCATTGAAGTGGATTTGGGGGCTGCAGGGGACTGGGGCACTAGCGGACGAGAAGGGGTGGGAAAAGGGGAATTCCCCCCTCTTTGGCATTTTTGAAAAGTATAATTTGTTCTTTAAGGTGTGAATAAAATGAGTTAATTTCGGCCAGTTCCCCCCTCTTTGGCGATATTCCCCTCCCTTTGGAGGATTAGCTCGCAATCCGTTGGACTGGGGGCGCCGCTTATTCGCCCATGTGCCCAACAGGCATAAGCCGTTAACAAGTTGGTCTGTCACTCAGTCAGTCAGTCAGTCAGTCAGTCAGTCAGTCAGTCAGTCAGTCAGTGGTAAATAAGACTTTATAGTGCCGCGGGGAGACCCCTGATTTTTCATGAGGGTCCCATGCATGGAGGAGGGTACATTTGATTGCAAAGGAGGGGGTGGGCGTAAAGGGGGAGTCGACCATGTGCCAAATCAATGTCCAAAGTATGTGACAATATGGGATGGTATGTTCTTCATACATTTGTTGTTTGTATGTCAGTCAGCCAGTAAGTCAGTCAGTCAGTAAGTAAGTCAGCCAGTCAGTCAGTCAGTATGTCAGTCAGTAAGTCAGTCAGTCAGTCAGTCAGTATGTCAGTCAGTAAGTCAGTCAGTCAGTCAGTCGCTGTCAGTCAGTCAGTATGTCAGTCAGTAAGTCAGCCAGTCAGTCAGTCAGTATATCAGTCAGTTAGTCAGTCAGTCAGTCAGTCGCTGTCAGTCAGTCAGTCAGTCACACATTCATTCATTCACCCCTAGAGCTCGAACCTTGGTTAGGGTTCCGTTGCACTGTCTATCGGATAATTTATTTGGCTGAAGTGCCGTGTGAGTTTTAGGCGGGTTTGACTCATCGATTTTACAGAAAAATTTGTTTGATGAAGGGCAGCTTTAGAAAATTTGGTTGTAGTTAATAGATACCTTTATGTAGATCTCAGGTAACGAGTCTCTAGTTAGTGAATGAGCCAGACAGTCAACCAACAGATGACTTATTCAGTGAGTCAGTCAGTCAATCAGTCAATACATACATATGTCAATCAGTCACTAGGTCAATCACTCAGTCCGTTAGTCAGTCAGTCTGTCAGTCTGTCAGTCAGTCAGTCAATCAGTCAGTCAGTCAATCAGTCAGTCAGTCATTGACATGCAATCATGGTCAGCATACAGTATACACTTCCTCTTGTACAACACGTCTTTGTTGAGTTTTGACGCACAGATTTGATTTACTGACTGATGGTAAGTGAATTTCCGTGCAGCGTGTTGGCTCCCTGCCAGTGGAAGCAGCTGTTTTTAAACCTCACTAACCAACATTGACTGATTGACTCACTAACTCACCCACTCACTCACTCACTGACTCACTCGCTCACTCACTCACTCACTCACTCACTCACTCACTCACTCACTCACTCACTCACTGACTCACTCACTCACTCACTCACTCACTCACTCACTCACTCACTCACTCACTCACTCACTCACTCACTCACTCACTCACTCACTCACTCACTCACTCACTCACTCACTCACTCACTCACTCACTCACTCACTCACTCACTCACTCACTCACTCACTCACTCACTCACTCACTCACTCACTCACTCACTCACTCACTCACTCACTCACTCACTCACTCACTCACTCACTCACTCACTCACTCACTCACTCACTCACTCACTCACTCACTCACTCACTCACTCACTCACTCACTCACTCACTCACTCACTCACTCACTCACTCACTCACTCACTCACTCACTCACTCACTCACTCACTCACTCACTCACTCACTCACTCACTCACTCACTCACTCACTCACTCACTCACTCACTCACTCACTCACTCACTCACTCACTCACTCACTCACTCACTCACTCACTCACTCACTCACTCACTCACTCACTCACTCACTCACTCACTCACTCACTCACTCACTCACTCACTCACTCACTCACTCACTCACTCACTCACTCACTCACTCAACTTTTTCTGGATATCGATTCCATTTCCTGTACATAGAGCTTTGCTTCTGCCGGCATGTCGAGGGCAATCCGGTTATGCTACATATTTCAGCTTTTTAGGCATTGGGCTCCCCCACTAGCGGACAAGGCAAGAACGAAAAACAGGGTTTCTCCCTCTTTGGCGGTTTCAAAATGTAGAATTTGTCTCCTAAGATGTAGGTAAAATGGCCTTATTTTTGTAAATTCCCCCTCTTTGGAACGATTCCTTTCCTTTGTAGGTTTGGCTCGTCCGCCAGGGGCTGTCCCCACTACTCCAAGCCCCACCCCCAACCGGCCCACTCATGGCTTCAATTGTGTACCTTTTCTTCGATTTTGTTTCTACATATGTATGTACTCAGAGAATCCAAACCTGGTACAATGTCAACTGTATATACGTACTTACATACATCGACAGATGTTTGTATACATTGTTTTAGAAATAGATGACACGTTCATAGTCATACTCTTGGAGGTGAGCTTTTTCATTATAGTTTTTTATCAGTAAGCCAGTTGACCAAAATGTCATTCAGTCAGTCCGTTAACAAGAGTGTTACTCCATTAGTCAGTCAGTCATTCAGTCCGTATGTTAATCAATCATTCAGTAATTTAGTCAGTATTACCAGCCAATCAGTTTGTCTTGACTTCATACATAAGTCAAACAGTCAGTTAGTCAGTCAGTCAGTCAGTCAGCCAGCCAGTCAGTCAGTCAGTCAGTCAGTCAGTCAGTCAGTCAGTCAGTCAGTCAGTCAGTCAGTCAGTCAGTCAGTCAGTCAGTCAGTCAGTCAGTCAGTCAGTCAGTCAGTCAGTCAGTCAGTCAGTCAGTCAGTCAGTCAGTCAGTCAGTCAGTCAGTCAGTCAGTCAGTCAGTCAGTCAGTCAGTCAGTCAGTCAGTCAGTCAGTCAGTCAGTCATTCAGTCAGTCAAGTCAGTCAGTCAGTCAGTCAGTCAGTCAGTCAGTCAGTCAGACAGTCAGTCAGTAAAAGTCAGTCAGCCAAGAGTGGCCTGGTACATGATAAATGTATGTATGTCATCATATGTATGTAATTTACTTGGTGACATTTCCCAAGTCTGTCCGCATTATCTTACCACGCAGAACCGTGTTTACATAGCATTTGGTCTACGTAACAATTCTGGTATCAGTCAATATGTCTGCGATTATTAGCCGACGTTGTTCCAAATTGAGGTGAGAATTTTCTACATGTTTTACGTCATTGAACCGTCGGACGTTAATGACTAGTGGACTGACAGAGACAGTTAGTGAGTGAGTGAGTGAGTGAGTGAGTGAGTGGGTGAGTGAGTGAGTGAGTGAGTGAGTGAGTGAGTGAGTGAGTGAGTGAGTGAGTGAGTGAGTGAGTGAGTGAGTGAGTGAATGAGTGAGTGAGTGAGTGAGTGAGTGAGTGAGTGAGTGAGTGAGTGATTGAGAGTGTGAGTGAGTTAGTGAGTGAGTGAGTAAATGAGTGAGTGAGTAATTCAGTGAATGTGTGAATAAGTGAGTGAGGGAGTGTGTGAGTGACTGATGAGTGAGTAAGTGAGTGAGTGAGTCAGTGAGTGAGTGAGTGATTCAGTGAGTCAGTGAGTGAGTCATTGAGTGAGTCATTGAGTTAGTGAATGAGTGAGTGACTGACTGGGTGAGTGACTGGGTGAGTGAATGAGTGAGTGACTGAGAGAGTGGGTGAGTAGTGACTGTGAGCGAGTGAGTGAGTGAGATAATGACGGAGTGAATTTCAAGAAGGTGGGTGAGTGAGTGTAAGAGTTATAAACCATAATCACTCAGTAAGTGAACATAACAGTCATGGTACTGGGAGAATAAGTGAAAAAATCGCGTTCCTCATGTTCGAATTAGTCTATCTACTTTGTTTTTATTGTAAAATGTCAGAATTATTGAAATTTTCAATTTTTGTGATTTTCAATTGAGCTTCAAATGAAGTGCTGTTGTCAACGTACATATTC